>JANHFJ010002736.1:111876-126864 GCA_032468195.1 Cerberus rynchops
AAGAACCAGATCTGTAAAGCTGAACCATAAAACAGGGAAAAATATTATTCTATATGTTCTTGAGTCTCTAAATGGTAAGAAAGAAATGTACTTGAAACACAATAGTGAAAATTGAGTGATGGGTGTAGCAAGGAACATATTTACAAAACAGTTGGACTTTACTGCTTTTTCAGGAAACTCAGTCAGCCATTTTTCAAAGAAGAGGGATATAAGTACCGGTATATTTAATTGTGAGAATTTATAAGCTCCTATCCTGCTAGAAGGAAATAGAATGAGAGACAGTTTTGCCAAGGTGCCATAATGACCCATGCAGCTGGTGAAAAGAGCAACAAAATAATCTCTGTATAAGAGTGGGAAACAGGAAAACTGTTAAAACATGAAAATTGCAACATTCTAATATCATGGAGGGATGCTTTGTTCATCTCCTAACTTGCACGATGTAAGAAATATTGCAATTGTGGCAATCTTATACCACAGAGACTCAAATCTGCAGATTGCTACAAGTCTCACTGAATTACAGGTAATTAAATTACTTGTCATCTCTTACACAATCTATCTTCACAAGAAGAAAGAAAGAGAATACAGCAAGTCCCTGGGTTAAGAATGCGTCTGTTTAAGAACGACCCATAATTAGGAATGGAGCCTATGGAAGCAAAATACACAATAGTTCAAGTTCATTACACAATGCTACTCATATAATATTACACAATAATACAGTTCTGGCTTACAAGTTCGGCTTAAGGACAGAGGATGGGAACAGAACTCATGTTTAAACTGGAGATCACTTATTACTTGTGTAAATGTACCATTATAGTCATCAACAGATTGAATAACATAAGAACATATTACAAAAACATAAAAATTTCATAATGCAAACAATATAACAACAGCTGTCGTCATCCCTTTCTTCATAAAATTGAACTTGTAACTGAACTCCTGGGAAATGGAAAGTGACACCGACTTAGTCTCTGGACAGGAGACTATTCCATAAAATAGTGGCCATCCTGAAAGTAAGTACTGATGGCCCTCGACTTACAACCACAATTGGGACCAGAACTTCCATCCCTAGTGAGGCAGTTGTTAAATGAATCAATTTTAGTGCCCAATTTTGAGACCTATTTTGCTGTCATCATTAAGTGAATCACATCAGTTCTTAAGTAAAACATGTGGCCGTTAAATGAATCTAGCTTCCCCAATTCACCATGCTTATTGGAAGCTAGCTGGGAAGGTCACAAATGGTGCTCGTGTCATGTAGCTCATTGGGACGTTGCTAATGTAAGCGAGCTTCAGTTCTACGCATCTGAAAATTGAGAACTCTCAACTCTCAACTACTATCAAGAAGCTGAAGAAGCTTCTTGAATGAGAAGTAAAACGTCTTCACAATAAAATCAGACAGTCCCATTGCCACCTGGAAAAAAGCACCTTTGGGTCAACCATGACCTGTATGACTGAGAATCTCCATAGACATTTATCAACTTTATAAGAAGAACATATCTGATGGATCAATTCCATTTGAAGGCAACAGTCTTTAAGATACCTAGGAACTGAGCTTTATAACTAGCAGCTTCAGTCATATTTGGAGCAAAAACAGGATCTTCAACATAGTTTTCAATGGATGTCACTTGTCATCTTATCATTAACTGCATTGCCTCATGTATACTTTGCCACCTCAGCAACAAGGTTCCAAGTCACAGACAAATTTCTTAAGCTCATTGCCATTATCCTTCTCCAACCATGGAGTTCCAATTGCTGAAGAATTCAAACCTTTGGAATAACAGTATGAGAAGTTGTGATCTTTGCACACGACTCCTCCTGCGCTTCTAACAGGGGCTGCATAGCAACATCTACAGAATTACAGGTTTCACGAACTGTATTCTAGACCAATTTTGGACAGATAAATTCATTGCAAAGAACAAGTTGTTGGAATCTTGCTCTTTTGCCTGTTCTAGCTCAGTTCAATAGCTTGACTGAAAGAATAGTTTCATAGTGGAGTCTAGCATAATACATGACTTCACAATTCATTAGTTAGATACTGATTCTATTAGACAGCAACATGATTTGCCCTTCTGGTAAATTGTCAATGGCCATTTATTAAGAATTTCAGGAGGTTCATTGGGAGACCCCTATGAATTACCTGTGGATTTTAAAAAGTGTCAATGATAGAACACAAATTTTAATTTAAACAAATGTCTATATTAATTGTTTCTAAACTTTTTGAACTAGTAGGTACATTTGAAACTTTATCATGTGGCACAAATGCTTTAAAAAACTGGCTATCACAGAGATGGGTAAATCTATATATTCACAGTGGTTGTTACCACCTATTTTACTATTTGCCACCAAATAGGCATTTATCACAAAGCAACCTGGTGTAGCTGTTGTTCACCAAGCCTTAGACTCCTAGATTATCATTTTCCCTTTATCAAAATAAGCAATACAATTTGTCTAATGGATACAAGGAGATATCTGTGGGCATGGTCAGATCTTTATAGATCAGCATTTCTTCTAAACATTTCTTTATATGGTCATCATTTATAAAGCCATGCTAGCATGGTCCTAGTCATTTAGAGCAGAAGATCGACTTCAATAAAGGGTGACTGGTCTCTTTTCCTCATTGTTGAACTATAAAATAGTTGCTGGGCCTTAATGTTTTTTCATCTTGGAGAGGTAAAATTTCTCTTTCATTATTTCTTAATTTATTCAATGATCTGCAGGATTGCTTCTATCTTAAGGCTTGAGTGAGTTTTAAAAGGGGTTGCAAAGGCAAGAATTGTGTAAATGTCCTACGCATAGCTTCTACATTTTTTTCAGTTGTGTGTTAATATTTGAAATATAGTATTAACTTCTCTATGATCCTATAGAACTATTGCTTATTTTTGCATATCAAAGATTTCTAAAAAAATCTCTCTGAGATATAATATTTCTGTTCAGTCCCAGAAATCTTGGATTGAAGGTGTCTTCAGTAAAAGAGAATGTGCAAAAATTGTACCCAGCTCAAAAGATTCTCACAGGTACTTTGCCTCTTCTTGTTTTTTGTTTGAACGGTGCAAAGTGTGTGGTGTATTTTGTATAAATGTAACAATATTTTTGTAACAATGAACAGCATCATTGTTCATTGAGTAAAGAGCAAAGTTAAACATGTTGACATTAAAAAAATCCCAAATCTTATTAGCACCATTAAGTTAACACCAAGCAATAAAAATGGGTATAAGCTTTTCAATAGGCAAGATTGTAAATGAAACAGTGATGTGGGTGAGGGACTTTATATTTAAACCACAAAATTAAATACTGTCATTTTTATTTCTGTAAATAATTAGCTTAAAGGTGCAGCTATATTTAAATTCAGCTTTTCCAGCTTTTTCTTTTAAAAGTGATACTTCTACAAACTAGATGGCACTTGAAGAAATACACTTTTATCATGGATTAAACGGTCTTCACATACTACTTCAGTGTTCTGGACATTTAGATTGGCTTATATTAATGCAAAGAAATTAATACAAAGGAATAAAAATAAAATGCAATGTGAGAGATGATGGACCGGTGTTCGGTATGTTAATGCATGTGTTATAATGAACTACAGTTATAAACTAGATTTATTTGCCTGAGTTGGAATAAAGTTAGCATAATAAGTATTGAATCATTAGATACAGGTAGTCCTTGTTTAGCAACCTCAATTGGCTCTGGAGACTTTGTTAAGTGAAGTGGGAGCTAAGTGAAAATCAGGTGACTGTGACTTTTTCTGAATGTGCACCTGGAGAAGTAGCATATAGGAATTTTGGCAATAGAAAATGAACCTTTCCATATTGGACAACCCTGCAGTGAACCAGCTCACCCCTTATTTGCTGGGGGACGAGGTGGAATTTTTGCCATCTATCTAGCAGGCTGGATGTGTGTAAAGAAACTCATAAATACTGATTGGGAAGAGGAGCAGGAGGTCAGCTATACCATGTAGTGAAGCTCCTTTTCAATAGAAAGAACGAGCTGATTTTGGTTCTGTGTGAGAGTAAGGGTAAAGGATAGAAAGAGGGAAGTATGTCATATGAAACCATGACAAAAGTTTGGTTGAAATCAAGGGAGATTATAGCCAAAACATTGTTCTTGTTTGCTCACATAGAAATTTTTGTCAAAAAGGAAATGAGATTTATCTCATATTACTTGTTTGGACAAACTGAAGCATTGTCTTCAAGAAGTTTATAAAAGCCTGTTTCATTATATGCTGTAACATAGTTTTAGTATTGTTAGGTTCAATGGTTACCGTAATCATTCCTTAGATATCTTTTTTCCCATTTCTTGAATAATAGACCACATTTGTTCTTCAAGTAGTTGGCAGAGATCCCAACCTCTCTTCAATCATCAATCAGCAATCTCTTCAATACTGAAGGGTGTATTTCATTGGGGCCTGGGGTTTGAAAACATTCATATTAGCTATGAGATCATTTACTACATCTTTATTGGCTTGCACCCTCACCTATTATATTTTTTCAGTCTAAGCTACCAAAATCACCATGTCCTTTGTAAAGGGAAAAGAAACATTGGCATTTTCTCTGATTTCTTGGTCATCTGTTAAGATTGCTCAGTTTGGAATAGGCAATGAACCTCTGTTTCTCTTGCTAATGACATCTTCGAGGAAACCTTTTTATTGGTTAAAATCAGCTAGCAAGAGAGACATATCAATAATATTGACATTATTTATATGTGTCTCTAGCTAGCTGATTTTCTACCTTTGCCTTCCTGACCTCATTGTTGCATTTTTGAGCTCTGTAAACTTCCTTGGCTGTTAACCCTTCCTTATATTCCTAATATACATCCTTATTTAGAGCCACAGTGACTTTATGGCTCTGCTCAAGCAAACTACTTTAATAAATCTCCATTTCCCCTTTTGCCTGGTTGAGTCAGCTATAGCAGACTCATAGTTAGATATCCTTTCTACTACCCTATCCTTTTATTTTAACTCAGATGTTTTCAACATTCACGTTACCATCCGCCCAGTGGGCCACTGTACAGGTAAGTTTATTCTTGATATACACTAATCTTTTATTCTCTTGAGTTGCCCATTTTAGCCTACAATATGTACCAATCAAGCCAAAAATTATTATTATTGTGGCTCCTTCCATGTTTCTATAATCCTTGTAGAGCCAGTTTATTTTAGTGATTAAGATGCTGATATAGAAAGCAGATGGTTTCTAGGCCTCCCTTAGCCCTTTGGATACCCGTCACTGTCTCAGCTCAACCCAATTCAAGGATTGCTGTGGGGAAAAATAGAAGGCACAAGTATTAAGTAAGTTCACTCCTCTGAGGGGTGTGTTTGTGTGTTAGCTTGCAGGCTTTAAAGAATTTCAAACACGCAGGTCAGACTAGATAGCCATGAGGGCTCCCTTTATTCAGTTCCACAAGCGGTTGACAGGAATAGGAAAAAAGCACTCGACTGCAGGCAGACCACTCCTTTTATTATTTCCCGCGGCTCTGCCTGCAACCAATAGGAACGTACCTGGCCATTGGCCAATCAGGGGCCTCCCTGCCAGCAGCCAATCAGCTGCAGGCAGTCGGCGCAGCTTGGGCTGACCAGAGGAAAAACTCCGCCCATGCCTGCGCAGACATAACACCGTGTGTGTGTGTATGTGTGTGTGTTTATAAGAGGGAATAAAAATAGAACAATAATAATAGTAATAAGCACCTTGAATGCAATCTCAAAACATGTGGAGCTTGAATACTGACAAATTCATCCATCCATCTATTGTAAAAGCAGTTTTACATGGAACAGATTACATCCAGCAACCAACCGTGCCTTTAATGCCATCAAACAGTAACGATCCCTGGTGCTTGGGAAGTGACCAGTCATATATAATAATGACACCACTTATATCATACCTGACTTTATGCCCAGTAACATGTAGTTCATATTGTTTGTTACCCAGGGATAATATTGGATACATAAAGAAATATTTAACATAATGTTAAACTTTTTATGCTTGGTCTTCTTTTTTCCTTTTATGCCTATATTTCATGTGGTAGGTTCATATTTTAAACTCCACTTTGTTTTGCTACTGTCTTCAGTCAATTACTTACCAATTTGTTATTGAAGATTTCATGACACTCATCTCTTTATAGACTAATATTTGAAGAATGGGATCTAAATTCTCAGGAATGCCATGCATAAAAATGTACAGTTTCAGCCACATTTATTAAACAGCACATATATTTTATAATTATTGCACTGGGAGACTAACACAACTACCATGTAGGAATCGTGCATCATAATTCCAAGAGGGTAGTTGTGTTAGTCTCTTAATGCAAATTGTTGTTAAAACAACAACAACAACAACCTAATGGAATGCAAGTCTTACCCTATGCCATATTCAATGTGTCAAGTGTTTAAGTACTACAAAACTGTTCATTTTAACTGATTGTAATGTTTGATATATGTACCAGCATTTTTTATGGAAATTGTTTTTCAGAGGGTCTGCAGGATGTCAAGTATGCCAGAATCTAATTCGGTAAGACCATCTGAAATTTCAACATCTGGAAAAACAAAGAATGGTGTAGTCTTAACAGATGATGCAATTACTATTTAAGTATTCTTCAAGTTCAAACCCTTTATGGTCATTACACATCACGTATCCAACAAAATTGATTAATTCTTCAATAATGAAAGAAAGAAAACGGAAGGAAGGAAGGGAGGGAGGGAGGAAGGAAGGAAGATCTTTTTTGCCAGTGTTCATATTATAGTGCTAACCTACAAATTGAATTCCAAAGACATTAATAACTTTTGTCTTAGAAATGGAACACAACAAAAATATTTTGGAGAAATGATGTAACTCCCCTCAACTTCTTTGAAAAAGAAAAAAATCCTGGAAAAATTAGCTACTGCAAGAAAGAAAAAATAGTAATTTTTTAAAAAAGTCTACCAACGGGCAACTTTTTTTTAATGCTAGGTACAGGTCATGACCATTGGTGCAAGATTTTAATTACTATTAAAGGGATCTCTAAAAGATTTTAATATATTAAAGATTTTAATATCCTAAGATCCTACCCTATCTGTATTAAGAGATTTTAATATCTTTTAGAAGTCCCTTTAGTAGCAATTAAAATCTTGCACAATGGTCAGGGTAACAACTAGCCTAGTTGTAAGGGCATTCCTTCCTCTGGGAAGTTAGCCTGGAAGAAAGTAAAACATTGCAGTCAAAATGGGCAAGATCGTTTGGATTGACATATTGAGAAAACAATGCTTTAAAACCCCAAGGGTTGCTTTAATGATGAGTAAAGAGTGAGTAGAGAGTGAAATTGTCCACTACTTCTCTAAAAAAAAGTTACTTGCAAATATCAATTTATTAAGATACATTTTGACAGAAACAAGGATTAATTTAGCACAACGCTAGAAAAGAATGATGTTACTGAAGATATCAGACTGGGAACTTAAATTTGGAAAATTAACAGCATATACCAGTATGTACAACAGAAGTTTAACTAAATTGAGGCAGGAATGGTTCCAATTCATATATAATATTTTACAGCAAACCAAACATAAATATTTGGGGTATGGTTTTGATACCCTTATCTTTGATACTCTATCTTTGAAACATCAGTTCTTGAATAAGAACTGAAATTAAGGATACAAAAAAAATGTCTATGACTTTAGACTAAATGACAATGGACATTAGTTGAGTATAACAAAGAAGTTAGAAACCAATATTTATCCACAATGTTCTTAGCAGTTTTTTTATTCTTTTCATTTCCTTTTCTTTTATATTCTTAACAACAATATTCTTAATAGAGGAGATGTTGGCTCTTAGCTCAAAGACTGAATTCAAATTCTCATTATTAAAATAACGTATTGTAACAATAAAATATAATTTAATGGTTTTATAGTTAACTTCTAATCAAAGATACGCTGAGCACTAACAATACAACCTTGGCAATTCCTTTGTCTAATCATGGATGTTATGTTTCTGTCTTAGAAAAAAAATTTTTTTAATTAAACTGGAAAAAGTTATTTACCTGTTTGGACATAGTGGCTTTTTGAGGGTTTTTTTTTTTTGAACAATCAGTTACCAGATTCGTCTAGACTCAATTAAAACAAGCTATGGACCACTTGGACAACTGATAGGAGTGGAAGGACTTTTGTTTTACAAAAGAAAGCTTACAATTTAAAAATAGAGGCCTTTTCATGCACTTCTCTTAAGATTTTACTATGTTTTTCATACATTGAAAGAGATAGTTATGTTTTGAGCTTCAGAAAACATGAGAATCATGTTCATACTTTGAGCTGAAGTAGCTAGTATGATGATTTAATGTTAAAAAAAAGAGCACCAATATTGATTGAATTAATACTAATGGAAACTCTTATCTTTCTATTTGAGATGTTGTTGTGGTCGGCTAATTGGTGATCACCAGGGGATAGATTATGGTTATCCTGTATTTCAGTCTGAAAAAGAAAAACATAATGTGGAATGGTCCATTGAAAAAGATACAAAGATTAGTCCAACTGATGCATTTGGTACAATCAATTTTCAAGATAGTGATCACACGTACCATGCCAAGGTTTGTACAACTTTAAACCTGGATTTGCAATATTATTGAGTTTATTACAGAATTCTGGAGATGTATGGTTTTGAAACTCTAGAAAACAGATACTGTATTAGTGCTAAGCATAAAAGTGCTGTGAGATTGAATAAAGAAAATCTATATAAATGTGCATTTATTTAATTGCTTTGTCACAACTTGTTGAGCTGAATATCAGGAAAGAATACATATGAAACATGTTGGAAATAGCAGTCTTAACACCTCAATTGTAATAATTGTACAAAATAAGGAGCATGACTTTGATGGAGATATTAAAAGGTATTGCCTAGGCCAATGGTGGCGAACCTTTTACTCACTAGTGGCGAAAAGTACATGTTTTGCGCATGCCACCCACACTTGGTGTGGCTCCATCCACACATGCATGCAGCTTTTGCTGCACCATCCACACATGCATGCAGCTTTTGCACATGCAATGCAAGCGCACTGTGCGCAGCACTCATGCACACATGAGAAATCGCATGTGCACATGCAGGAGAGCTCCGAAGACAAGCTGGATTTCCTGCTGCAATTGTGCACATGCACAGCAGAGGCCCAAAGACCAGCTGTGTCTCTGTAATTGTGCATGCGTGCATGTGCAATCACATGTGCATGCTCAGCTGGAGGTAAGTTGACTGACAGCTTGTATGCCCAGCAAGTTCTGCATGCCAGCTGCATGCCATAGGTTCACCATCATGGGCCTATGCATAAGGTACTAAAGCATTTTTTAAAAGTTCAGAGCAACCACATAACATTCAGAAATAACTCAGACGGACATCTTCCTAATTTATTGAAATATAAGAAGCAGGAGTATTTGCTCCTTGGATGAGAAGGAGCAATTTTTTTTCAAAGGAAAAAAAAAACAAAGCCAAGAGACAACAATGACCTGAGTGATTGAGAATCTCCATAGACATCTACAGAATTAGACTTGCAAGATTCTGTTATAATAACCAGTCTTAATAAAAGTAGTTTTAGCCTACTTGCTGAGTTGATTTCCTTGTCTGGTTCATTTAATAGGCTAGAAAATAATTTAGGCTAGAATAATAAGACAGTCACTTCCTTTCTGACAAATGTACACCTTGCAACCAGGAATTTGAAAAACTTTAAAACATTAGTGGAAATCATATTAACCAGTGGATTTCTGTTCCTGTTGATATTGTGGCACTGGGAAAAGAAAAGATACCAGGTAGACAGTTAAGGTTGTGAAGCATGATTTGAAGCATGAAACTGAAAATTGTAGGCAATGTTACAGGGTTGAAAAAGCCTTGAAGCTTGGAGAGATGCAGAAATGATCTTGCAGCAAAATATGCAGAAATGATTATGAAAATCAATGCTTGGTTAAGCCTGGGAAACAGAGAAAACATGAGATAGATGCTAAAACTGCCTCCATTATAATTTTCTGGCATATTAAAAGAGAGAAGGCTTTCAAAATTCCGTCATTATAGCCTATATTAATAGTAAATTCTAGTTCCAGTCAAACTTGTAGAGTTTCTTTCTTTGACCTGGCTTATCTCATAGGGCTAACAGAAAAGCAAAACAATTATTAGAACTCACAGCAGCTTGAGGAAACTAGAATTAAAATTCTACATTATTCCTGTAAATGTATAGTTATCCCTGTTGTTTTTTTGTTTGGGCAACTACAGAATTGGTGTTTTGTTTTTTTTGTCCCACAGTATATTAGAACCTCTTATGACATAAAGCTAGATCAGCTATTGCAGCTCATGATTAAAGAATGGCAAATGGAATTTCCCAGATTGGTCATTTCGGTTCATGGTGGCATCCAAAACTTCAAACTTCCATCTAAACTGGTGCAACTTTTCAGCAAAGGATTGGTCAAAGCTGCTGAAACTACAGGAGCTTGGATATTAACAGAAGGCATTAACACTGGTAAACTTATCTCTCTTTAATATTTGGTGGGCAAATGTTTCTGAGATCTGTGAACACTAAAATAGTCTTGCTATCACCCTGTTTGTTAAGAGTTACATAAGCATATTAAGACTAAACCAGGTAGAAGCAACTACTTGTGTCATAAGCACGCAACAGAGCTGTTTTAAAGGGTGGTACTCTCCCCAAATATATTGCTTACATCCTTGTAGTATCTTCTTCCAAGCACTCTTGGAGGGTAATATTAATTTATATAAATAAAGTTTTGTTAAAGTTTTGTGTAGGAGTTAAAGAGCTGGCCGAGAAACCAGAAGACTGTGAGTTCTACTCCTGCCTTAATCTAATCAATCTCTTAGCCCAATATTACTACTATATATAACTTAAATGTGCATCTATGCTCCACATAGCATTCATATTTAACATAAAGCATGTGGGAAAATATTGTGTCATCTCATTCTTCAGGAAAAAAATACCATGTATTATAAGTGAGGAACCAATGCACATTATTGTGTAGATGTTTTACAGATGTACATAATTAAGATGCAGTAATTCCATCAAGTTCAACATTGCTCTGATTCTTGTTTATATTTGGAAAGGTTATTTTATTTTTGTAATCTGATCATATTATAAATGTGTAATGATGGTAATACGTCACCTATTTCAATGTAATTGTCTAGGAATATCTAAGCATGTGGGAAATGCATTGAAATTCCATGCCTCTCAATATTTAAGAAAGATCTGTGCTATTGGAATTTCCCCTTGGGGCATCATTGAAAATCAGAAAGAACTTATTGGCAAAGATGTGAGTTCCCAAATGTTTTTTTTCCTTAATGAACTCTTTGCACTGTTCTACATTATAATTGTGTAAGTATCAGGGACAAGGTACAGACTGTAGAACACTACGTACTAATTTCTTACATACATTATATGTGAGGACAAATATTTCTATTTACTTGTTTATATAGCTGCAAACTTTACTCTCTAGAAATTAATCCTGTATATTTAAATGATCTTATTTATTTATCATGTGCATCTTCAACTTCTAAAACTATACCTCTATTTTAACCTCCCATTGTGAAATAGTTTGACAGAGAAATATGGCCATGAAGCCCCCTATTTTTTGATTCAAATTCATTCCACCCCTTATACCACACAGATTATCTAATTAGAGTCTTAGTCCATTACAATCTAGAAACTCACAATTATGCTTGTTAACATACTTCTTTTAGAAATGAAATGTGAGTTTTAAAAGTCTGTGTTGGTGTTAATATTTATAGGATGGAGAGTCCTTTCTTCATTACATTTGAGCAATTTCCAAACAGGAAACTCTTTTTTTTTAAAGGATTGTAATATATTTTAAAGCTAGGAGAATATCAGGTGAGATTTGTCTTTTTATTTGTGCACAGAGTTGAGAATTTTATCTTTCACTTTTGTTGGGAATACTACATACAGAAATACATACTATGTTTGTTTTTGTATGGTTTTCTAATGGAATTTATAATTATAAGGTGTTTAGCAGAAGCTCACAGTATAAGAAAAATATTTGGAACTATTTATGAATGATTCATTTTGGGTTTTATGCAAATAAATCATATTAATTTTCATTGGGCAACATAAGATACCATTTGAATTTTTATAGTTGTGTATTGAAAATTAATCAATCATGGCAAACCTCATGAACTAAGTAGCTTCTTTTGAGGCTAGAATCTTGCTCTAGGTTATCCTGTGAGCAAGATCATTGTTGTTCCATTTAAAAATAATAATAATATTGAAGAATAATGAGAAATAAAATGTTCTTTCTTTTTTCTACCAATCCTGTAAAAATATTATTCACAAAAATTATAAAAGAACAGGATATTGTAGTGGAAGAGGTATTTCACCTACAAAATCTCCCTCCCTCCTATATGGAATTTCTCATTACCTAAGGCTGTTAGCTTGCCAGGTATAACATGCAAAGAATTGTATTAAGGATCATAATTGAAAGACGATCACTTTTGTTTCTCTGCTAGGTATTGGGGGACTGATACTAAGCATGGACAATATTCCACAGTCTTCCCGAACTAAAAATGTTTGTTTGCAGTCCATCTTAATGGCTATGAAATAGTGCTTTGTTTGGAAAGGTGGTTTTTTTTTTTAATTTTTGTGTCTCATTAGGTAGTCTGCCTGTATCAGACACTTGGAAATCCTCTTAGCAAGCTGAGCACCCTCAACAGCATGCATTCCCATTTCATATTGGTTGATGATGGCACAGTGGGCAAGTATGGCAGTGAGAGGAAACTCAGGAGAAGTCTGGAAAAGTATCTATCACTTCAAAAAATACATACCAGTAAGAAATCCTTATTCTGTATTACTTCTGTTAGAACCTCTTTCAGTGGTGCACTTTTCTAATTGATCATGTAGGGATAGGGGGATTATGTATTTTAGCAACCCTACTCCTTCCCCTACTCCTGCCCTATCTCTCCCCCTACTCTTACCCCTAATTGTACCCCTACCCATATCCCCATCCCTATCCCTATCCTTATCCTTATCTTTAACCCTATCCCTATCCCTAACCTTACCCCTATCCATATCCCCATCTGTCTCCTACCCCTACCCCAAACTGGACCCTGAACCCTAACCCTAACCCTTTCGATGGTTTGTTTTATTCATCTCACCATATTTTTTAATATTTCTGTTCTTTTTAAATCAACATACCATTGCTATGTATATAACTGTCAGTCATTAAAAACATACATTTAAACTTTTTCTTCCTTTTCTTTCATGCTCGAAGAAAAAGCATCTTCTGATGAGAAGCTTATCATAGGACAGATAATCTTTTTTTTTTTTTTTTAAAAAGACTCAAGGAAAATATGATTCTTGAGTCTGAAAGTAGCTGTTCATTCATACTCACATTCATCCCATTGAACAAATGAAATCAGTCACTTATTAAAATGTGCCATTTTTATCAAGGGAGAAATCTTCAGTTTACATTTTATAACGTGATAAACGTTATGATTTTAATCCCACCATAGCAACAGATTTCAATAGGTTCTGAATGCCCTAAATTAACGGTTGCAATTTCTGTATGATTTGACATAGGAATGGGACAAGGTGTGCCCTTAGTCGGGCTAGTGGTAGAAGGTGGTCCCAATGAAATCCTGACAGTTTGGGAATATGTCAGGGACACACCTGCTGTTCCGGTAGTAATATGTGAAGGAACCGGAAGAGCTGCAGACCTGCTTGCATTTACCTATAAACACACCGCAGATGACACGTGAGTATTTGCATTGCATTCCTTCAAACAGAGAATGAAAAAACAGTGTGCCAAAATGAGCAACTCAAATTTTTAAATGATTCTTTAAATCAGGGGTGTCAAACTCGATTTCATTGAGGGCCACATCAGGGTTGTGTTTGACCTCGGGAGGCTGGGGTGGGCGTGGCCAGGGTAAGTGTGAGCAGCTTGACAACACTCCTGTCCAGGGACACCTGTGGTGGCGAGTGCTCTGGCAGTGAAAGCAGGCTCCATTTTTGGCTGCCACAGCCTCCTACAACCCTGCATACACCCTCCCAAGCTCTATTTTCACTGGCATAGGATTGCAGAAGGCTGTGGCAGTTGAAAACGGAGCTTGGGAGCCCGTTTTTGCTGGCAGAAGTACCGCAGGCCTTCACTGTTTCCAGGGCAACCCCACAGGCCAGGTCTAAGTATTCCATGGGCCAGATCTGGCTCCCAGGGCTTGAGTCTGACACTGCTACTTTAAATGGTCTTTCATAAGCAACCTCTGTCTAAAACATAATTGGTGACAGGTAGACCTTGACTTATGACCACAATGGAGTCCAACATTTCTTTTGCTAAGGGAAACAGTTGTTAATTAAGTTTTGCCCCATTTTATGACCTTTTTTCTCTGGTTGTTAAACAAATCACTGTAGTCATTAAATGAATCACACTGTTGTTAAGAAAATTCAACTGCTCCCATTGAAACTGCTTGCTGGAAACCTGCTGCGAAGGTACAAATTACACAGTCTGACCTTCACAAATACCTGCCTGAATTTTGATCACATGGGGATGCTGTGATGGTCATAAGTGTGAAAAACAGTCATGAGCCATTTTTTTCAGAGCCATTGTAAAGGTTATTAAATGAATGGTTGTAAGTCAAAGTATATTTAGGAGAGGTATAGTATAATAAGCATTGCTGGAGCTATTGGAAAATGTTTATGCTGGTAGGGAACATGACAAGATGCATGTAATGAACTAATATCTGTTTGACCATTTATTTCCTTCTCAGAGACTGGAATTCTCAACTCAAGGAAAAGATACTATTAATGATTCAGAACAGCTTCAGTTTTGGGCAGAAGCAGTCCCATCATTTCTTGAAAATTTTAATGGAATGTATGGAACATAGGGATTCTGTAAGTATCCTAATTTCATGATATCTTTTTATTAATCCCATCCTCTTCTCTGTTGTGAATTGTTACTCATACCAAGATATTGATTCATGAATATTATCAGTGGAAAAATAAAATCTAACAATTGTTAATATTTCACAATTATTATTAAATTATAATATTAAC
>JANHFJ010002736.1:139550-152272 GCA_032468195.1 Cerberus rynchops
AAATTTCTGTTGCCCACAAAGACAGTGTTTAAGTGAATTTTGCCTCATTTTATGATCTTTCTTGCCACAGTTGTTAAGTGAATCACTGCAGTTGTTCAGTTAGTAAAATGATTGTTAAGTGAATCTGGCTTCCCTTGTTATTGCTTGTCAGAAAAAGTGATGATATGACCATGGGACACTGCAACCATCATAAATATGAGTTAGTTGCCAAATGCCTGAATTTAGATCATGTGCCCATGGGGATACTGAAATGGTTGTAAGTGTGAAAAATGCTCATAAGTCACTTTTTTCAGTGCCACTGTAACTTCAATCGGTCACTAAATGAATACTTTCGTAAGTCAAGGATTACCTATATATGAAAGACAAATAAACCTGCAGGAATGTTCAATCGACTTATTTTTTTCTTGAAAAATATTAATATTGCATAGTTTGCAAAACCAAAACTGAACAGGCATTGAAAATGTGGATTGGCAATGCAGCCTTTCAACCATCTATTTTGGGTGGGTTACCTAATTATAATTAAAAATACAATAGGTAAATATATGCATTAAATAGAAATCAAGTATACTTTTTTAATGCTGCTTTTGCATCCTTCCTTTCAGAGTGCAAGCTTTATCATGCTATTTAAAGACCAGATTTTGCCCAAGAAATGCTGTGCACCACTCCCCTAAAAGAATTCAGTCCTAAGTGTACAAATTAATTAAATGTTGTCTATGTGTATGCTAGAGATCTGGCTTTGATGGAGCAAGCAACCAGTATTATGCACTGGTTCTTGGTTTACCAAGTACAACTTTGCAGAACGTTGTGTTTTACATATGGGTAATTAACCGCACAAGTGTTTGCTCTATGAAGTGTGGAGACATTTGCCTCTTAGATTGTATCAAGTAATTGCTAACTCCTGATCATTTCTTTAAATATTAGTATCTTTTCTAATAGTATCCTGCAGCTCATTGGGACTCGTACACCTAAAGTCATTTCATATGCTTCTCTATTTTTTGGGTTGGAGGCAAACATTTTAACATCAGTCCTTCACTTTGCAGCTTATCAGTGTGATCGTAGCAGTGTATAATTAGTTTGCACTGTGTAATGTGTTAAGAAATCTTTTTACGACTTTCCAAAGATTCCAGTTCATAATTTGCCTGGCTGAAAAAGCCCTGAAGGGCACACTTATTGTTCCAGAATCCACCCACCCCCGCCCCGTTAAATTTCTCTTCTTCTAATGTTAAACATTTCTTCTTTCAGGATTGGTATGCCTTTTAAAAATGACCACAATTTATTTTCTTCTTCTTTTATATCAGAATAAAACTAATTTATTATTTCATAATTCACTTGATGAAAACTCTTTTGATTTCTCTTCTGCTTCCTTGGTTTTATATGCTGTTTATTAATATTTCATTTTGCCAGAGTGCTAGCTATATTTTAAACAAATGTATAACTATTGCAGCCCTACAGTCACTCTAATGAAACAGAAAACAAATAGACATAGAAATACATTTCAGTGGAAAGAACAGACAAAAATCTGAGATTCAGGGTTTTTAAATAGCAGTTGATTGAGTAATTTGAGTAATTTCAATTGTTCTTTCTGCCCAGGGCCTCCAACAGTTTCCCAAAGTTTCAGTGAGTGATTCTTTGCTGCCATCTTGCCAATTAGCTACCCTAATCATTTTTCCAAAGTTGCAAATATCTATTAATCTTCAAGCTTGTCCAGTGATAATGATGACTTTTAAGAATCATAGGCTATTTACTAAAAATATTTAAAGCTGTAAGAACTCAATTTCATTATCTTTTTGTTGTTGTTGCATAATTTGCATGGAAAATGAAGGTTTTCCAGACCAAGGAATTTAATAGTCTCTATTATCTGCAACCTTCATGTATGTGCTTCTGAACCCCAGGCCATGAATACTTTCAAGTTGTAAATTGAAAGTCTAAGGCAGTGTTTCTCAACCTTGGAGACTTTAAGATGTTTGGACTTCAACTTCCAGAATTCCCCAGCCAGCAAAGCTGGTCTAAGATATGGGCTATTGAAAAACAGGCCATAACTTAGATGTTCAATTTACAACTTACCTGTGAAAGTATTAATAGATCTTCATTTGGGCATAAGGATTCTGTGTGCAGATATTTTATTCTCATCATGAACATGAGGAACTTGAGTTGCTGTATAATACTAATTTTGTGACCTTGATATGTGGTTGATCAGTAATCCTGACATGAACCCCCTAGTGTATTGGGGATGTTTTAGCTTCAATATGAATCTACAATATGAAGATATTATTATTTAGAGGTAAACCTCAGAGAGAAACATGAGTTATTTCCAAGTGAACTTTGAGTGTCGCCATTTTACTGCTCCCAAAGGGTATTCATTGTCTGGTTCAATGAAGTGATAGATCCTCCATTTTACTGCTCCCAAAGGGTATTCATTGTCTGGTTCAATGAAGTGATAGATAAGGGATAAACTTCCTAGAAGCTATGGAGGAAGATCTCATTAAAAAAATAACTGGAGAAAATAAGGCATGAATGATGTAGGATTGCATATACCACAAAGAAAATTTCAAGAATTCCAAGGAAAGAACATAGACAAAATCCATAAAACCTGAGAAAAATCCATGAATAAATTAGACATGACCTTCTTCTTACTGTTTGAAGGATAAAGAAGACATAAAGTAATTAGACCTCTTGTACTATTCAAGTATTTGCAATAGAAAATAAAGACAGCAAAAAAATAGAATGTATTAAGTTGAAGATATGGTCAATATGTGTCATTTGTGTATATTGTAATTCTCTAAGAAAACATTGTTCCCTGATCTGAAGGAAATCTGAATCAGGATAAGTATTCTTGTTATCAGAAATAACCACATTAACGTTTAAAATAAACAAAGATCATTTAAAATGGGTTTCTTTCTAAATTATCATTACAATTTAGATTACATAAAATGTAAAAATATATCTATTTTGAGCTGATAATTCATAGTCATTAAAGCATAATTTGTGTTTTATGGATGAAAAAATAAATATAACCAATGATGCTGAAATAATTACTTCACTTCTGGAGAAAATTTAATGTGTAAGTGTAGTAGAAATTTTGAGCATTTGCATTGTAATGATTCTGAAGTCAAATGGAGTATCCTTTTTCCTTTGCCTTGTGTCACTCAGTTGAGATACATAATTTTGTTCATATAGTAATGTTATAACAAATCATTCTGCCTTTAGATTTTTATTTCAGAGCCAAGCAAGTTCATCCAAAAGATGAAAGTATGGATTTACGAATACTGGAATTTTACAGATTTTATTGCTATCATCCTGTTCATGACTGGATTTGGTTTGCGCTGGGCTAGTCCTCCACTTCAAACAGTAGGAAGGTTAATTTATTGTTTGGATATAATATTCTGGTATGCTCGACTCCTTGATTTTTTTGCCGTGAATCAGCATGCTGGCCCTTATCTGACAATGATAGGCAAAATGGTAAGTACTATTGGGTGCTATTATGAATAATTATAACCTTTTCTTAACGAGGCTTGGCTTTAATAGTTCTCCAAGTGGCCTAAGAAGCATGAAACCATGAGTTCTAGTCCTGCTTTACGCATGAAAAACCAGCTTGGTTACTTTGGACCTGACACTCTCTCTCAGCCCAACTCACCTCATAGGGTTGTTGTTGTGAGGAAAATAGGAGGCAGAAGGAGTATTTAGTATGTTTGCCACCTTGTGTTGTTTATAAACAATAGTGAAGGTGAGATAAAAGTCAAATAAAGAAAAAGTTGTGGACCTACAGTTAGTAGAACTACAATACTGGACCAGATATGCACATGGAATAATAAAATGTGATGATGAAAGACACTTGACTTACTGTATACACGGCATGGGTTCGTGGATGTTGCTCCCACTTGGAACCCCCTGTTAGTACAATGAGGAATTTATTCAGCCTTATCTATTAACACATGTATCTTAACAATATCTCTTACCCTGTCTCTCTTTCCCTTCTCTTCCATTGTAAATGAAACCATAATCTACAATCAATCTACAATTTATTCTTGATTTAAATCTTGGATTCATTGAGAATAACAAATCAGGATTTGGTTTGCTTGAACAATATACTAAACAAAGAATGCCTGATTAATATTGGGACATTTGAATGACTGGATTAAATGTTCAAATATATTAGGAGAAGGATTTATGAAAAGCCCATTAATTTGATTGGAAATAGTCAGATAATAAATATTCTATTATTATTCATGGTTTTCGAATAATTGGCAACCCTGTATCTTGTAAGATGCATTTGTATTATTACTTAATAGATTGTACAATCAGGTTTCTTAAAAGCAACAGCAGAGACTGTCTTTGCTTTAAAATTCTTGCTACTATGATACCTTGCTTTGTTTTTCATTACAGACAGCAAACATGTTCTATATTGTAATTATGATGGCTATAGTACTATTAAGTTTTGGCGTTGCACGAAAAGCAATACTTTCTCCAAATGAGCAGCCATCATGGACTCTTGCACGTGATATTGTATTTCAGCCATATTGGATGATATTTGGTGAGGTGTATGCAGGAGAAATTGATGGTATGCCTGCTGTTGTTGAAAAGTTGCATTGAAATTTCATGTAAATGAAATCACATTTTAATTGTTTTTAACGGATTATAGTCAGTATGCTTTAATGATAGGTTTTTCTTTATGCTGCCCAGATTCACTTCTTGTGAAATACAAATCTGACAAATACATAAATGCATAGTTTATTTAGTCACAGAGCCACTTATTATGTGGCTAGTAATAATGAACAGTGGGAAATGTTTTCTTTAATTGTGCTCTGTAACCTGTGAGATAAATGAAGCATAATTTTGTCATTCTCCAATTTCACTGCAGTGAAAAGCTCTAATATCTGGTTAAACAATAAAAAATACCCCCTTTCCCCATTCTTTCTGACTTTGACGATTGACTTTCCCAGCGCGAGTCTGTCTCAGAGTCTTAAAATTAGGGGAAGAAAGAAAAATAAGCTAAATGACTAGTTGATTAGGTAGATGGTTAGATAGCTTAGATTGCACTATACCTTAAATAGTATTATACTACACTCTCTAATGAGATTATAGTTCAATAATTTTCAGATGCTTTCACCCACTGCTCTGACTTTAAAACCTTTGTAATATAGAATAGACATTGTGAGATTATATGTGTTTTTCTAATAATTCTATACCTCTTGCCAGGTGTCATTAAATTCTGTAAATACATAATCTGTCTTTCATTATGTAAAATAAAAGAAATAATTATACAGAAAATGGTTGGAAGTAGTTCATTTATGGTTAATACCATCAAATTGATTAAACTTCATTATTTGGTTTAAATTGGCTGGAACAATTCATGAATTGATGTGTCATTGTATTAGTATTCACAAACCAGATTTATAGAGGCTCTTTTATATTTTTTCAGCTTGTGAATTAGATAAAAACTGTCCTCCAGGTTCATTCCTCACTCCGTTTCTTCAAGCAGTGTACCTCTTTGTACAATATATCATTATGGTCAATCTACTTATTGCTTTCTTCAAGTAAGTACCCAGGATCAACTATCTGTTTCCTGATGATCTTAAGACATTTTTGAATTAAAGTTCCACAGAAAATTTGGGTATTATACTCCAGACACATCTGTAGGGTATTAACTTGAATATTTCATTGTTATTATTGGTAGTATAATTTAGAGAAGTAAAAATCCACTTACTTCAGCTACAATATATAGATTCCAAGGCACAATTTAGGAGAAAAAAGCATAATAAGTCCGAGGTTATGATCATGATTTTTTTTTCTTATATAGATGTTGTTGTGCCTAACAAATGAATTCGACACTGAAGATTTTTTTCAGATTCTTGCTTGCCTATTACCTTTGTATACATGTCTAGGAATTTTTTCTTATTTTCATAGGCTTTATAATAATTACCATTGGTTGAAAGGCAAAGGAGACTTCTGATATAAAAAGAAAATTCTTAAAAAGAACTTCGTTTGGTGTCTTCCTTATCAGAGTCATAAAATTTTTATATAGTACATGTCTCAGTTGCAAAGGAATGATCAAATGATTGGTGAAAACCTCATGAATATAATCACCATTTATGTTTTTTAAAAGAATACAGGTAGTCCTTGATTTACAACCATGATAGAGCCCCAATTTTTTGTTAACGTTTGTTAAGTGACTTTTACCCCATTTGATGCCTTTTCCTGCTAGTTAGTCTCCTGCAGTTGTTAAGTGAATCACTGCAGTTATTAAATCAATGACACTGTTTGTTAAGCAAATCTGGCTGCCCCATTGACTTTTGCTTGTCAGGAGGCCACAGAAAGGGATCACCTTATCCTGGGACACCTTAACCATCACAAATATGAATCAGTTACCAAATGTCTGAACTTTGATCATGTGACCACAGGGATGCTGCAATGGTTGTAACTCAGATCTCACTTTTTTTCAGTACTGCTGTATCTTTGAATTGTCACTAAACAAACTGTTTCAAGTCGACGACTCCCTGTGTTCCTGTGTTCCCTAGAAATACAAAATTTAAGCGCTGTCTAACACGATATAACATGTCAGTGCTTATAAAGTTTGTGGTTTGTAAATGGTTTGTAAAGTGCTCATCTGATCCACCTTCACCCTTTCCTTCTTAATCCCCAGTAATGTTTATTTTGATATGAAGTCTATGTCAAACAAACTCTGGAAATATAACCGTTACCGCTACATCATGACATACCATGAAAAGCCATGGCTGCCCCCGCCTTTCATCATATTGAGCCACATTGGCATTGTGCTAAATTGTCTTTGCAACCGCCGGCTCCCAAGTGAACTGGATCAAGAGGAAAAGGAGCATGTTGAACTCAGTAAGCAGAGTCTGTCTACGTATAGATGTCTTATACAAGGACAAAATATATATGTCATTAAAAAAAGAGACCATAACAGCATTCCAACTGATAATTGTGTATTTACAGTATAGCTATTGTCAAATAAGAACTTAAGTTCTGTTTCAATGGGTGTTTTTAAATTCAGAACCTGAGAAGTTCTGTTGCTCTTTTTACTACACATTCTTCCTTGAATGTGTAGGTGTGCCACAGAATTCTAAAAATAAAGTTTATTTATGTCTTTGTTGTACAGTGTTGACACAATAAAAGAACAAGGTACAATATACAGTATATAAATGAATAAGATGAAAAATTTGACCAACTAATACCACACTTATAAATATATGCCTTATCAAACAAGAGGTACAAAACAAAGAAAAGCCAGGGAGAAGAAACCAGAGAGAAGAAAAACAAGACCTGGGAGAACAGCCAGACCTTTTAAGACTTCCAGGAAGTCATCAAGACCACCTGTTTCTAAGTGAGGGAACTTCATTGGCCAGAGAATTTCTTCCTGTCCACCACCTAGTATCCATGGTTTTGTTTTTTTGTGCAATTCCAAAGAATTCATATATTACGATTACAATCAGCATCCTAGTGCCAAGTGAAAGAGGTATATCATGTTCAGTCAAGGTTATTTCTAATCAAGTAGGGTTGTAGCTATACCACTCAGTTGATAAAACATGCTGTGTTCCAAAGAGGTGGGGTCCTTGGTGATCTCTGAGATTGGGGTTTTTTTTTGTGGATATTTAATTACCAAACTAGATAACATCATCAGTGTGCACTGATGATGTTACATAATTTGGTAATGAAACCTCTGCAAGAAAATCATCAAACTTAGAAAACACCAAGGACCCTACAGTTCAATCCTGAGCTACAAATATTATATTCTATTGATTCCAGAAAGGCCCTGTAATGATAAGAACTAATTTTATCATAATCTCCAAGAATGAACCAGATTGTTTAGAAGGGAATGCTATGGCTTCCAGAATATGTTGAACAACTTTTATTCATGCAAACTAGCCACTGATTATACCATTATGTTATGTTTTTTCCCCTTGACTTTACTACTGCCTTCCTTAAGGAGGGCAGTATTATATGCAGGAAAGAAAATAATCTTTTTTTTCAATACCATCCATTATTTAACAATATATGAGGGACAGACTATATGTGATGTTTGTGTACACATGTGTGTAGAGCATATAAGTTGAATGAAAACTACAATGGAAGAGAATATGATGTTATTTATTATATTTTATTTTATTCTGGACGATGCACAATATAATAAACAATAAAACACAATACAGAACAAAGCAAGATGGCATCCGCTCTGTCTAAGCAAATTCATAGACAAAACATATCCAACCAGGGGCTCCATCCATCTTAATTGAAAGCCTGAAAGACTATCTTATGTCTTCACATGTCATTGTCTCAAGTTTCATTATACCACTCCTTATTAGCAGTTAATCAACACTGTTGAAAGGTTCATCCGCCTGTAACTGACACGTTTCTGTCACATGTTTGATCACTAAGGTTATTTAAATGTAACAAAGGTAAAATTGATTTGTTATTGCTTTACCCAGAACTGTATCTGAGTGATGAAGATTTAAAAAAGCTTCATGATTTTGAAGAACAGTGTGTGGAACAGTACTTACATGAAAAGAAGGAAAGCTTTCATTTCAGTGATAGCGAACAGATCCGTGTTACAAATGAAAGGTAGGACATGTCTCGTAATAATACTTCTTTTGATACCTAACAACAGTGACATTCATGGCAGAGGGTCCAAAATTTATAAGATGCCAGTTACAGCATCACAATGAAAACCCTGCCCCTTTTGTGCATGTATGTAACGTCATATGTAAAAGAGCCAGGTCATGTATGCAAACCTCTCAAATCTTGCCATTTTGAACTGCCCCTCATAATTTTTGGCAACAAAAGCATACGGAACTTTAAAACTGACCCTAAACATTTAAATGTTAATTAAATATTTCATTATTGTATTATGCAATATAGTGGGACAACAAAATAATAACAGATAATATGTAAGGTCATTCTGAAAAAAAAAAGAATAAATTTCTTCAGCTATGCCAACCTGTTAAATTCTTTAGGTATTCTTCAGTTTAATGAAGAAAACAAAGATTTATCCAACTAAATTTTGGGTTATGCTGAATTATATTGAACAAATGCTATTCTATCAGTCAAATGATCACATAGACCAAATTTTGGGCACTGAAATTGTTTTAGCAGACCGCAAACCATTTAAATGTGTCTCAGATATTCACATTTATGACAACCTATTCTATGAATCATAAACACCTTGCAGTAATCAAGAGTTATAGGGTAGAAAATGCAAGTGATAAAACAATTTGATCTCATATCTAATGAGTGTCTAATTTACCGGTTGGAAAATACAGTAAATACATTCATTTAGTGCAGTGAACCATACATAGGAATATAATTTTTGGATGTTCTTCTCCTAGAGTTGAAGAAATGTTTTCACAGCTGAAGGAAATTCACGAGAAAGTAATTTATATCAAAGATTCTTTGCTTGCCTTGGACAGCCAACTGGGACACTTACAGGACCTCTCAGTTTTAGCGGTTGATACCCTCAAAGTCATTTCAGCTGTGGATACTTTGCAAGAAGGAGAAGCCTTTCTCTCTGAACAGAAGCACCAGACCTGTAGGAAACTTCCACATAGTTGGAGCAACACTCTATGCTCAAAGGCTTTGAGTAGTATGGAAAGTGAGAGTATCAAGTACAATTACTACAGCATGCCACCTTCTCTTCAGAGGAACCTAACCAGAAGCCATTGGTCGTTAGGGGGCAGCCATCCCATTTTGGGCACCTTAAACTATGGTGAAATCCAATTAACCAAAAAAGATCAAGAACAGGAAGTGGAAAATGGCATTCAGACCTCGGAGTTATCTTCATGGAATAAACTAGGCTCTCAATATGGGCAGTTTCTTCTTGTGCCTCCGGATCAGAAAGGAGCTTCTGAAGATGCTGGTTTAAGTTTGGCCTTTTTGTCTACTCCGAATGAGCTTAAGGATGAGGACTTACAAACTAAAGATGAAACGAAGCAAAGTGAATCTGTCCCCCAATGCCATGTATGCAGTGCTAATGATGTGGAAAAAACAATGCCGATTATCAGCCAAGTGCAGGAGCTGAACATTTCCTTGGCTAAGAAACAAAACGAAACCGCTGCCGAACACCATTTATCCATCCATGCGGTTAATAGCATCAGTGAGATCCCTCAATCTCCTCCTTATCACTGTGAGGGACCAGGAAAAGGTTATGTAAACTGGGGCTTCCAGGAAGACAACGACAAGAGAGATTGTGGCAATTGCTCAAGGCAGCAAGCATGTCAACAATCGCTCCGCGATGAAGAAGATGGCCATTACAGTCCTCCACATGTGCAGATCAAGGCATCCAAATCTTTCTCTTACAGTTCGGACATATCAGAGTACAGTAGTGACAGCTCACAGTCTCGCCTCACTTTCCAGCGCAGCATGTCTGTCTGGATCAATCCTCTCAAGAGAAATTGGCCTTTCCGCAAAGGGAGCAGCCTTTGTGCCCATGGTGCTGAGAAAATAGCAAACACCTGCAAAATAAAAGGCAACAACAACAGAAATTTGAGTTTTCTTCTCTTCTTGTGCTTTCATCTTCAAAGAGAGAGCTCTGTTGCAGGGGTCTCCAACCTTGGCAACTGTAAGCCTGGAGGACTTCAACTCCCAGAATTCCTCAGCCAGCTTTGCTGGCTGGGGAATTCTG
The DNA here is from genome assembly GCA_032468195.1 of Cerberus rynchops. NCBI lineage: Eukaryota > Metazoa > Chordata > Lepidosauria > Squamata > Homalopsidae > Cerberus > Cerberus rynchops. The sequence continues at coordinate 150,181 of JANHFJ010002736.1, forward strand.
GAAATTGAANNNNACTCCCAGACTCCCACAGCCAGCTTTGCTGGCGGGGGAATTCTGGAAATTCAAGTCCTCCAGGCTTAAAGTTGCCAAGGGTGGAGACCCCTGCAGTATTGCATTTACAGGTAATCCTCATCTTACAACCATTAATTTAGCAACCTTGAAGTTACAATGGCATTGGGAAAAAAAATACTTATAACCAGTCATCACACTCCAGCATTCCCAACAGTCACACAATCAAAATTTGAGTGCTTGGCAAAGCATGTATTTGTGATGGGTACAGCATCCTGGGATCACCCTTTGCATCCTTCCTAGCTGACCTCTAACAAACAAAGTCAATGGAGGAAGCCAGATTAACAACAACTGCATGATTCACTTAACAAGTGCAGTGGTTAGCCTAAGAATGATCATAAAATGGGGTGCAACTCACTTAATAACCACCTTGCTTAGCGATGGAAAATCTGGTGCCAATGTGGTTGTAAATCAAGGAATACCTGTATATAATACCTGTGTTTCTATATTTGCATTTTTCTGCCTTCTTTTAGCTATCTGTCTGTCTCTGTGTGTATGTGTAGAAGGCAGGATACACATAAATTAAATCGGTATTAACCAGCATTAGGGTTCAAACAATACCCCAAGCAATAATACGTGCCATGTGGTTTTAATTTGTCAGGTTATATAAACTGAGCTAACTTACCTCAACTATCAACAAGATGGCACCAATGATATTAATAGTATCTTAGAATAGTATGCAACATCATTATAATGATATGGCACATTTTATGAAATCATAGGGCAAATGAAATTATAATGATATATAAGTATATGCAATAATATAATGCCATATGAAATGCCACTTGACACCTTCCTCCATACATCTATGCTATTAAGCTCAAAGAGTTTGCTCTCCTCTCCTCTTTATCTTCCATCCCCTGCCTTCCTCTATGTCTCCCTCTCCTCTTTTCTTTACTCCTACTTTTGTCTACAATAGAAAAACAGTTGCCGATCCTTAGCTATTCCTCAACATAATGTGAGGACCAATTTGTGATGAATCAAACTTCCCCAAACTATCCTCCATATATTGGGTGTACAGTACATCTCCATCATCCATAGTCAATGCAGATAATAGGAGAGGTAATCTGTTATGTTTGGGAAACAGAAGCAGGAAAAGAGGAAAACAAATTGCAAACCACTTGGGGTTATTTAAGATGAGCAGCATATAAATATTTGTAATTAAGTAAGTAGTTACAATTATAACTAACAAGGAAACATATGGAACATTAGTATTTTGAAATTATACTAATTTTTTGTTAAACACTTACAAAATAATATATATATATATTATTCTATGACTTAACAGAAAATTGAACTTGTTTAGTTGCAGAATATATATGCTAGATAAATATGTATAATCAGTGTTTTTAAAACTATTGCTAGGAAATATTCTGTAAGAAGTCTGTGGCAAGCCACTTTTATCTCTTGACTTCATAATGCCTTTATACTTTCATTCTGTTAAAGATGATTCTATGCCTGTTGTAAGCTCTAATGCTTAAAACAAGGCATACCTAAGAGTATGTCTTACCTTTAAACAGAAACTTCACTGCAAAACTTATTTGAAATACGAATTTGTCTCCTCCCCCTTTTTATTCTTAGAATTTTCAAAATCTACTCAGCTATGTCAGTCAGTATGGGCCAAGGCAAAATTTGGAAACAAGGATAGGAGGTCTTCAAGGAAAAAGCGAAAAACTCTTCAAGTTCCAGTATGTATTAATAGAATTAGAGTTACATGTTGTTAGAGTTTGTCTGTGCATATACTGTAAATGTATGTACACTTATACATACATATGCACACACACACACGCACAAACACACACACGCGCGCACACACACACACACACACACACAGTATATTATATATGTGTGTGTGTGTATGCATATGTGTACATACATTTATATGCACACACAATAAATACACAGATATAGACATATACACATATAAATACACACACACACCATTTATACCAGGGGTCTCCAATCTTGGCAACTTGAAGACTTGTGGACTTCAACTCCTGGCTGAGGAATTCTGGGAGTTGGC
>JANHFJ010002744.1:50974-76865 GCA_032468195.1 Cerberus rynchops
CATGGCTGGCTCAGGAATTCTGGGAGTTGAAGTCCATGAGTCATGAAAGAGCCAAGGTTCCCGACCCCTGATCTAAACCAAGAATGACATATGGTGATTCTTCTAAGCTGAGTTCTTTATTGTTTCACACCTATAGACAAAATCTTGCTAGACTGAGCACTTCACTATCTGCATCTACAATATATTCTGTGAACTGTTAGGAGGGGCTGTTTTCATCCTTTTTCTCTCACACCTAACATCTGGATTGAGTTGTCTCTTACTCCTCTAGAATGCAGCCCTGCCTCCTGGGAAGTCACCTCCTTACTATATTCCGTCACAGAGTCTGCTATAACTTCATTAGAGTTTGTTCAAATATCCGCAGTAGCTTCATGAGAACTGGGAAATTCAGTGAATAAAGAATAAATGTAATGATCTCATCCAATACACTTTAGCATTTGGAATATATGTTTAGATGTAATGCTAAGTAGATTTGATGTTATTCATAAGAAAAATTACAATAGTAATTTTTAAAATTAGTAATAGTAATTTTAAAAAATTAATAGTAATAAATAGTCTATTTGTGCTATTTAAATATTTTCCTTTCAACATCAATAAGATGTTGAAAGGAAAATATTTAATTTAAATATAAATAATAAACGTAGCCTTAATCTTTAGTCATTCCAGTCATCTCTGAATTTCTGTTTAGCATATTTCATACCTACATGCTGTAGCTCTGTTTACTTTGAGTAATTGCTACGAGCATGGATCTCCTGGAAGAACTGTTTGTCCCTCAGGAAAATGCTTTTAGCACAGGACAAAAGGTTGAGAAAGAAATTTGCAGCTTGCTTCTTTAGTGATTACTATGAAGAACAGAAAGACAGAAGAGCTACCTTTGTTTTTTATTTTCAGCAACTAAGCAATTAATATAGTTTAATTTAATAAGTTCAGGGAGAGTTGAAAAATAAATTAGAACCTGTCTGTTTCCTTTTTCATAATCCTGTGATAACTTATTCATCTTCCTTAATAGCAAACATATGTATTTATAAAGCTTATACACAAAAGAGACTAAAAAAGTAACCGGTTTATAGTTTTTATTTAATTGACTGCAGTGCCTTAGAGTGCTACAGTGCATAATAAGGATTACTTAGTTTTAATTTATTTAGTTTGGTTTACATGCCGCATATCCTCTAGGGGCTCAAAATACCATTCATACTGCTAATTCCTCTGATTTTTCTCCACAACAAGAAAGTTGAATAGATTAGGCTGAGAATTAGTGAGTATCCTAAAGTCAATGTAAGCTTCAGTGGTTGAAATTAGACTGTAACTGAGTCTCCCTAATGGTAATCTAACACTTCTATTAGTAAACCATACTGTCTCTTTTGTGTGGAAAAAAAAGCATTTACTCTGAACACTTTGAATTTTGCAAGTTGTAAATATTGATGGAAAATGCAACTGTTACAATAAAATAGTCTATAAGGTACTAAGGGCTTTAGGAAGCAAAGGTATACTAGAAATATACACAGAGGTACAGGGAAGCTAGGAACAGTTTTCTTTTACTTCCTGTAACCACAGACTTCCTGTATGCCAGTATGTATATTTGATTTAGACTTTTCACTAAGATTTTTATTATGTTGGTCTAAGGTATCTTTTACCTAGTAAAATATTCTTGATGATGTTCTGGAAAGACCTGGCAATTTATCCAGACTCTGGGTAAGATGGATGGAACTCTCCTATTTGTGAGGTACTCTTTGTTTTATTGTTGGATTGGCATTTTGTGATTAATTTATAACTTTGTCCTTTGGTGATTTTTTTGATTGATTAATTCTCGAAAGGATCTAAGGTCCCTTCCTTTATTGGGAAAACTGTCCATTTATTCCTATGACTTTATTTTTTTTTCACATTTGCCATCCTATAACTACTAACTTTATTAAACAGGTGCTGCTCATGGGGAGGTGCATGTTCCATAGGCTGGATGCAAAGAAAGATAAAACAACAACCAATATATAGCATTAAAGTCAAAGTATAGTAAACTCTTGGCTATGGTAAAATACTAATTCACAATTAATTTTGGCAAGTTTGTACACATCAGTACAGTTCAATGTTATACCATCAGCACAGCTGGAGGGAAAATTTCTTAGAATCTTATATACAAATGGCTTTGCCCTTGTAAAGATGGTAATATTGAAACACAAATTCATATTCTGTTACAGTATATTGTAATTTCTGATGAGATATATGCAAAGATACCTCCTAACATCTCTTCCAATTCCATTTCTGAGATGGATTGAAGAATTTTATAGGGAATTTCTACTAGCAGATAAGCTAGTAGACAAACTAGCCAAGGTGAGTCTGGCATTGCAGAGTTTGCTTTTGCAGCTTGTAAAACTCACATAGGGCTGAACAGCAAAATAACATGAGCATAATTGTGTATTTTTTAAAATCATATACACTTTCTTTTTGATGCTCTATCTTATAGCTCTATTTTGCAAATTCTTTTAGTAAATTTTATTTAGTCTGTCTGACCTGTAATGAAGGATTTGATTTGATCAATGAAAACAAGGATATATGTGAAGACATGTTGATAACTATAGATAAATATGATTTTAATCTCTGTAGGGAAGAGGGACTGAACATGGGTCTATTTTCAGATCTGCTGTCTTATTGCAGGTTCTTTATAGGCAGCCAAACCTTAGTTTTGACTGCCAACGCAGGACTTTTCTGCCAACTTCTGTCTACATTTCGTTGTCCTTATGATACTTGTTTGATTAGTATTTAATAGGCTACGGGCAGCTCTTTTTATCAACTTGTCAATTGTTGGATATAGAAGGGGATGGCTTAATAGGAGGAAAGACATGTAAAGGGTATATATAATTTGCAAAAAATAGTAGCTGCTTAATGGTGGCATGTAAAACATTACTATATGAGAATCAAATACAGGAAATCTATGGTCCTATTATAATACATATTGTCTTACATATACATATAAACATATAAAAGCAGTTACAAGTTACATTTTGAGAGAGTTTTGATCATGCTTGTAATTGATCTGTAGTAGAGCCAGAATGGAGGTGTGCATCTATCTTTGTGCTTCTTGATCTCACAGCTACTTTTGATGCTATCAACCATAATATCTTTCTGAGCTGATTCCTGAGCTGGGGACACTTTTTCTGGAGCTAGTTCCAATCATTGCTAATTGGGAGGAGAAATCAATTTCATGACCTCTCATTTGGGCAGTGCCCCAGAGTTCTATTCATTCTCCCCATGGATTTAATATTTACATGAAACTACTGGGTGAGCTCATTTGCCCATTTGTGGTTTAGTGTTATAAGCATTCATAGGTTCATGATTCAGTATCATAAGCATTCAATATCATAAGCATTCATAAGCATCCAGATTCACTGGAGAGGAGCCTAATGCTGGGAATGACTGAGAGCGAAAGAAGGAGGCGGCAGAGAATGAGGTTGCTGTATGCACTGAAGCAGTTAGCATGAGCTTAAATGGACTCTGGGGAATGGTAGAGGGCAGGAAGGCCTGGAGGAACGTTGTCCATGGGGTCGCGATGAGTCAGACACGACTTCGTGACTAACAACAATATCATAAGCATAATGTTCATACTAACTTATATTTTGGATCCAGGCCTGCCAGGTGAGACTGTTAAGTTTCTGCCCCCATGCCAGGATATGGTATAAGTTTAAATAAGGAAGAATTGACTCAGATTTAGTCTTACCCAAACCAAGTAAGTGTGGGCATTTGGGCCACTGAGATCTTATTTGTCTTCTACAGATCTGAGGAATTCCATATCTGACCTTGGATGGAATTGCAATTCCCCATTCAAGAGTGATGCATAATTTTGGGGTCTCCTTGAATGCATAGCTCCTGCTCAATGAGCGAAGGCAGCTATGGCTAGGGATGCCTTTGCACTGTTATATCAGTTGTGCCTTCCCTAGATTAGGGGACCTTCAGGCAGTCACTCATGCCATGATAGTCTCATAGCTTGACTACTGCAGTGCAGTCTACATGAGGTTGCCCTTGAAGGCCACAAGAATCTTCAGCTAGTCCATACTTGGTATGCTTATGTAACACCTCAGTTTCATGAGCTGTCCTGGTATTGGGATTGACCTTGGGTCGGGGGAAGAGATGTTTCCTAGGGAACAATCAGACAAGAGAGGGAGGAGCCCAAAGTTGCTGAATAGTCAGGCTGTCCTAATTTATCAGGCTGTTAAAAGCGAGGGCAGGAGATCTGTACCTTCAGACATGCAAGATTCCGTTAGTGTAGCCTAATATTAATGTAAAATGAGCTCATCTGGCCATTTTTTTTCTGTCTGTTTTATCTGGGAGGACTGATGTGATTCAAGATGCTGATTATTTCCTATACATAGCATAGAGCCTATTAGTCGAAGGACCGCTTATCTTTCCAGATGATTTGAAATAGCAGAGTTGGCAAAATTAAACACATATTATACCAGTACCCTAGAAGTGCATCTTCTCTGTAACAGCTCCTGCACTCTGGAATGAGGTTTTCCCTGAGATCTGGATGGCATCCACTGCTTGAAAATCTGGGCCTTCTATTTAGCAAGTTTGAGTGCAGGATGAATAAGCTTCCTTTGATTCTCTTTTCCATTCTATTCCTATTACTGAATGGCCTCACATTACATTCAAAATATCTGGAGGGGGTGGGTGTGGGTTTGAAATACCATTCCTTATCCCAAGTCTTTATTATATCAATACAGATCCCAACTTGCCACATACTATGACATTATAGTTTTATGGCATAATTGGGCATAAATGGATGCTTCAAAACAAGCAATTGTAATTCTACTGAGATTGTAGTAATAAAGAAATAAAATCTTAGTTCTGCAAACCTGATTGACAAATGTAATAGAAGATGCTGCCAGAGAGATTAAGCATACAATGACTCCCTGCTGTAAATCTGTTTCCAATTCAGACACTGATACAACATACAATTACTCCCTGCTGTAATTGCAGCCCCTGGGACCTGATCAATGGCAAAGTTACATGGCTGATGTTTTAGGGTGTTTATTCCTGCTTAAGGAAAAACACTTCGTAGCATCCTTCTCTCAAATTACACCCTACCTAGATCTCAATAAAGAGATAAGGGCAACTGTGTTTAAATAAATAATTCATTCTCATTCTCTCTCTCTCTCTCTCTCTCTCTCTCTCTCTCTCTCTCTCTCTCTCTCTCTCTCTCTCTCTCTCATTCAACTCTAGTTCAACAGCAGATCCTGACATTGGAAAGTAGTAATGTTTCTTTTCTTTTCTGCTCAGTTCCTTCACTTGCTAAAATAAACTTTGCCACTAGAGAGCAGCAGGATTCCATGCATTCACTTGAATAGCACTTATTACTTGAGGCAAATTTATGATAAGGTAATGGGCACTATGAACTCCATCCCTAAGGTTACTAAGAAAGATATGACTTTTGCTATGTAGAAATTGGCTTTTTCCTTTTCATCCTTTCCTTGGAAAGGCAAAAGGGAGGTTCTTTGGGTAATGGTTGCTTTTAACAATGGTTGTCTATCAAGTGGTTTCTATTTAAATGGTAGTAATGTTTTTGATGTTATATGATCGGAACAAATAAAATCTTAGTCCATGAGGTTACCTGAAGCCCCAGGATCCAGCTTAGTTAAGACGAAGAACTTGGCTTTGGTTCTTGTGTAAGAAATAGTGTAAATCAAAGAAGCACTTCCATTGTCTTATACTAACATCCCCTAATGAACCTCAGAGCACTTGTTTCCCTCTTGGAGTATGTTTCCCTCATCTCTTCTGGGTCTTGTTGTAAAAATATCCTGCCATCCCACTATGTTTACATGGTGTCCTTCTTCAGAAAGGCAAGATCTGGTTCCTTTCAACTGTTACGAGTTCTTACTCTACCACTTTAATCCGTTTTGAATATTTTTATTGCCTGTGCTATAAAATTCACTCCAGCAATGCTGAGTATATATAGATTCAAACCAGCCATCTATTCAGCTGGATTAACTTTAGTATAGTAGATTGCTTCATCTTTGCCACTTCATTCAAAGTCTCTTTCCCAAGGCTCTCACGCTGCATCAGTGCCACCATGATTCAGGTTAAATGTGTGATAACCCAGAAATTACGGTGCATTATACTATTGAGCACTTTTGCTGACATGGCTCTTTATAGTCCCTAAACATAATTTCAGCTATAAATCCTGGAAAATCATTAAGCAAGGGCTTTGTTATAGCAGGAACTGTATAGCTCATTTAGCAGCTGCCACTGTCATCACACTGATCATAAATCCCACCTGGGTTCTATCAGCCACAAAATCCTGTACCTGGGGCTGAATTTATAAAGTACTTGAATAAAAATACTGCAAATGTGTTGGCCTTCCCCCACACTTTTCAGGAGATGGTACTAGTGATTTTTGCCAACAAGGAAGTCACATGGATGCTATATGAGGAATACCCAGGGTTGGAATCCGACCAGTTTTGCTACCAGTTCGGTGTGTGTGCATGCGCACCAAATGCGTTGCAGTGTGGCTCTTTAAACCTCTTTTAGAGGCACCAGAGGCAGCAGGGATCTTCAGGAAGGCTCCATAGACACACCAAACAGCTGATTAAGTAAGAAAAAAAATGAAGCTCATAAGGGCAGGGGTGGGTGGTCAGGTCCAATTTCAAATCGCCACTACTGGTTCGGGTGATGTGTGATCCGGCTGAATTTTACCACTGGGAATACCCTGCCTCAGATGGGTCAAAAGACCTGCAAAGTTGTTGTTAACTATAACACTTTATCCAACACCACTTGGTTTCTTAGCAGCAGTGCTTCCATCTGCATAGAGGACATGGCTAGAAATGAACATGTGCCAAAATCAGCAACTGAAAATCTCAGAGGAAGTATTGGTGCTGACATCATGTCTTATGTGGGGAGGCTGCGGGGGCTTGAAAGAGGAGCAATAGGCTTCAGTTATAACTCTGGCAAACTGAGTAGCTTTAGGTTTTGGGGTAACCTGGATCTTGGGGTTTATTTTGTCTAGCTCTTGCTGGGATGGAGCTGCCCCAAATGACCCAGTGTGAAATTTGGGAGTTGTTCTGGATTCAAAAATCCAGTTGATAAAAAAGGTAGCAATTGTATGGAGGCCTCTCCACAACTTTAGGTTATAGCCAATTGTGCCCATTCAGGGATCAGGATATCAGGATATCTTATTTTAGTCATTTTCTGCATGGACTGCTGTAATGTAGATTGGCCCACTCCTCAATATTCTATTTTTGACAAAATATCTTCTATGATTTAATGTACTGTTCTGGGTTTCTATGCCTTACTAAAGTTTTAACTGAATCCTGATGAGCCATCCTGATAAGCAATTTAAGAAATGGATTGTAGTTTACCAACCAGAATGGCTAACTTCATCCAACATATTTACCATGTTCCACAAGCCCGATAACATTTATTGGTAGAAATGATTGGAAAATAGAATTTTGCTTAGTGGAACTTTCCTGCATAATTTTCTCTGTCTTCAGGAAGAGAGGCAGGAAATCCCTGTAATCTCCTCTTTCCCATTGTTAATGTAAGCTGTTTTTCATTGTGCACCTACAGAATTGCAAAAATCTATACAATATTTATTTGTAAGCCTACATTAAAAATGCATAGCTACGTACTTGCATGTGTATTTACCAGGTTAATAAAAATAAATCTAAAATGGAATATGCTAGCCTACTTTTTTCAAAGTGTGCAGCTTTACAGTGGCTTGTGCTGACATTCTAAAAACAAATGCATTAGAAATGACCACCCTTTGTTACACAAAAGCAACATTATGCACTAGAGCGAGACACTTGATTATATTACAGATATAGCAGATACGGTGCCTAATTCATTACTGTGTACTCATCAAGCAATAAGTTTGGAAAGCATAACTACAGTGGTGTCTCAAAGCTCTGAGGCAACTTTGCTTTCTAATTTCTTGAATTTCCCAGTATCAGTTATTTTCTTTTTTTTTCCTTTTTTTTGTTTTTTGTTTTACCACCAAGGATGCATGGTTAGTACTAGAGGCACTTCACTTGCTTGTCTGGAACATTTGTTTATTTGTATACTATTAGATTACGTTAGTGAACAACAATTAACAAAATAATTTTTAAAGGATAGTTAGGAAATTGTTCCAGTAAATTGAATGATATAGCTTTGTCTTTGTTCAAAAACGTAGCTGTTTCTTTCTAAGCAGTTCCCTTTTAAAATTTGATCTTATCCCTAACTGGCTAAAAGTCTGGATTATTTAACTATATGTTAAATCATAAAGCCTTATGGATACCTGTCATTTTAAAGACAAGAGCCGTGGTGGCACAGTGGTTAGAACTGTGGCGGCACAGTACTGCAGGCTACTTCTGCTGACTGCCAGCTGCCTGCAATTTGACAGTTTGAGTCTCACTGGTTCAAAGTTGACTCAGCCTTCCAACCTTCTGAGGTCAGTAAAATGAGGACCCAGATTGTTGGGGGCAATATGCTAAACCTCTTAGAGAGGGGCTGTAAAGCACTGTGAAGTGATATATAAGTCTAAGTGCTATTTCTATCATAATGAAATTAGATACAGAAAAGGTTTAGCTAAAAAAATGTAAAAAATAGTCTTCATTAAGAAATAGATTGCATAATCCTTGATATACTAAAAAGTCATATATAACTCCAATAATACAGGGGTCCCCAATCCCCAGCCCAAGGCCCACTACTGGTCCTTGAGCCATTCAGAACTGGGCTGTGGAAGTGGCACATGAGAATGAGCGCATTCTCACTTGCATGAGCAGCAGGCGAGTACATGCGTTCCATTTGCGTGAGCAGTATGCATCTATGCCCATCACTCAGGCAAATGGAGCTGCGCCTGTGTGCACTTGCCCACCACTCGTGTGGAACCATCCCTCTTCCTCCCCCTTCAGGATCCACAAAACCAGGAAGGTTGGGGAACTCTGCAATAGTATTTTTCTCTTTTAAAAATATAGTCCATGAAATCCTGTGGTAATAAATAGTTTAGGCATAAGAGAGTTCTTGTACAATTAAAGTAAATATTACTGAGAAGATTTCAATATGATAGTGTAAATACCAAATTTATGGGTGGCAATTTCACTCAGAAGTTAGCATTTTATCTTCATGAGTCAATTTTAATATCAAACCCAAATGTTTATTGTGCTTATTCATTCCATTTGATTATACAAGAATAGAAGAATATATCCTTTAGTATTGGTTAAAATTCAGATTTTTGTAGAAATCATAGTTTTACTCGGTGTGGAATTATTATAATCTATATGCTTACAGGAAGACCTAAATTTAGGAGCATTTGTTTAGCAATTTTGGAAGTTATGAAGAGACTTACAACTGGTCTTCATTGCAGGACCCATGCAATTATTTGATTGTAGTCTGGGAGTTTGGCATTTGCACTTACAAACCACTTTGTCAAGCATTCCCACTATCATGTGATTGCCATTTGGAATCTTCCTTGCCAGCTTCCCCAGAAAGTCAGTGGCCAAATGTGCACCTCTGTGCACCCACCTTGATCTGGTGCTTCGTGTGCATCCGTGCACCCCTCTTCCTGGCCCGTATTAGACCCCAACAGAACCTTCCCAACTCATACAGCAGTTCTTGCACACCTCTACACATCCCTGTACATCCTTCCTGACCTGTGCCACACTCCCATTCACCCTTTCTGATCTCTGTCGCATCCTGTGCATGCTCCCCAAATTGCATGCCCCTCATGAACCCTCTGAACCCCCACCCAAGCCTTCCCCTCATTATCTCCCTGCCCCACTTACCTGCTTGCACTGGAATTTCCAACTTCCTGATAGCTTCCCCATAGACTTCAATTGTAGGAAGCTGACAGGAAGGTGGGTCATCTTTCATGGGACCATGGGATTTGGTTAACAATGGTACTACAGGAATTGTTGTCATTAATTGATGGCATGCATTACATACAACTGCATTACTTAGCAATGGCAATCCCAATCCTAATTATCATAGGTCAAGGACTACTTGTATTGTATCTTTAATGTTCAGTATTAACCAGATACTGTCTCTGAATATTGATCATTGTGTAAATGTCTGAAATTCTCACTTACATTGCCCCGAGTCCCTTGGGAGAGGGGGTGGTATAAAAATTCTGAAATTAAATTCTGAAATTAAAATTAAAATTAATAAAGTATCTGTATATTAGGATAGATCTTAGCTGAAACTTTATTGAAAGAAGTGATAAATGCCATGTGGCTCAACAGATGACTTTTTTCTATTTTATTATTAATGGCTTTGCAGTTAGGAAATGTATGGAAATAAATTGTGTATAGATACTTTATTAATAAAAGATAATAGCTAATACACACATTAGTTAACACATTAATTTTAAACACCCTGTTATCTATGATGGCTGTGTAGTGATTGTAAAAGTAATAAAAGGCAACAACAACTCTAATTCTTGAACACTTTTTCTTATGCCATTATGTAAAAAATTTTTTAGAGATTTACAGTATTTGTTTTAGGAAGAAATATAGGTAGTTATTCAAGAAAAAGAGTTTGACTGAATGAGCCACAACAGCATCTTACCCATTTCCTAGTTTCAACAGAAGATAATATATGTAGCTCAGCTTGAACTGTGGATTCTCTTTAAGAGATGCAGATGTTTAATTATTCAAGTAGGTAACATTATCTGGGCCAGTACTGATGATGTTACCTACTGGATAGTGAAATGTCTGCAACTTAACAACCAAACTCACAGAGCACCAAGGACTCCACAATTTCCTAGTCATTCAAGTTATTCTCAAGATTTAAATAGAGCACAGCATAACCATAGTATAGAAAGGTGACTGTGAAAATTGACAGAACAGAATAAGAATGAGCAAGGAATATTTATTTGTTAAAGGCTATTTACAGAAAGAGTCACAGAGAAGTATTTTGACCTAGTCCTTTACATAAGCTGCATATTGTAAAATGGTTTTCTTCTAGTCCCTCGGCATAAAAACAGTTTGTATTTTGTCCTGCTTGCTGTAAATATTCCTTTATAAAATGGAATTGGTGAATATGACAAGGATATTTTTCATATCATGTGCCAGTTAAGAGCCTCATTTAACTGACCTGCTGAATTCACAGAGACCAAAACTAGAGATTGGAGGAGGAATCAATGAAAAATTTGAGCATGCTATCGCCATTTCCATATTTGCATATTTAGCGCTAAGATGTAAAGAAGGATTTCAAGTACATTTGAGCGCAATTAGAAGCCCCAAACCTTTTTGGTCTTACTGAATTTTTAAAGATCTGAAGTGGAGCTGGTTTATGCAAAGATGTTTGGAGCAGGATTTTGCACGAGCCTTTTCTCCTTTGGCATGTTTAGTAAAATGCTTGGATAGAGTTTAAGATGCTGTAATCATGTTAATACCAGGCTTGGAAATGTTGCATAAAGGATCTCGAGATTTCACTTACAATAGAAACATAGACTGAAAGGTTCAAGATGACCTAACTTTATTTCTTATTCATTATACTCAAAGAATATTTTTAAATAACATTTAAAGTTTAAAAGAAAGGTTACTAATTGTGATAGACAAGTCTTGTTAACAATTTCAGGAAGACATAAATGGATAACATCATCTACCACTTCCCTGTAAATATTCCCACAAAACGATTTAGAGTTTTGACTATTATTAATACCAGTTGTTTTGCCTTAGCCAATATAATGGGTAACATTAGAACTGCATTGTGTTTTCCCAGCAAACCTAATTAACCACTTGGTTTAGAATGATTTTTCCTCAGAAAGTGGCAAGTCATTATAAGACAGCAGCAACAAGTTTAGAACTGTTTTCTGTGCTATTGCATGGAATAGCTTTTATTTATTTGCTTGTTTTCTTCCAAGCCATTCTTTCAACTAAAACAAGACAAGGGGAACATTAAAATCTGTTTGGAAAGATGAGAAAACGCATAAGGATTCCAGTCTTTAAGCATTTATTATCCTAACAAATAGATAAAGATTTGGCAAATACAAAGGAAAATACAGAATAGATCTGCATGTCAGAATTTTAATAAATAATGGCCCATTGACCCAAACATTATGGTTATATGTGCATATGTACCTGAGTTATATTGGTCTCTTTCTTATATGATTATATTTTTTGGGTTCTGTTTTGTTAAATAATAGAAAAATGAACACATTTGTTTGTTGCAAAATAGAAGTAGTGATGAAATCCATGAGCAGCTTTTATAGAGAACTGTGTCTCATGAAGAAAGTAAAATTGTTGCTCTCTATTTCATATAAAAAGAAAGGGAAAAGAACAGACCTTGTTGTAATAATATGATGATATGCGAGGGATTATGGTTTGTAAAACAAAATCGCCCCCCAACAACCAGAAAAACCTCTAAATTGTCTATTCACCATCACTATAATGCATACTGTATAAAAACATCTGAAGGTGTAATGATGCCATAGTAGTAATTTTGCAATCAGATGTTTCACCCAATATTTCTGATTATGGTTGGTTGCTATCATATCTGCTGGAGTGGAATAAAAATAGATAAATCCTAAGCAATGTAGATAATATCTAGAAATGCTATCTTAAAATGCAGCAAAGTTTGACCCAGGGTGTTTTGATTCATGATCTTACATCCAAAGTGAGCATGGAGTGAAATTATAAGAATTCTCTCTTGTAAAATGCCTGGCTTTTGAAGTTTTTTTTTTTTTAACAACTAGGCACCTTGAAACAGAATAACTTACATAAACTCAGGGACTGAGAGTTAGGATTTTATGCCAGTGGAACTAAAAAAACCAGACACAATATGTAGCATTAAGAAAAAGAAATTCAGCTTTGCTCTGGTTTAAAGTAAACCAGTGAAAGCACAAAAAAGCTCAATCAATTCTCAGATTTAGCTAACATCATCAGACCCAATAGGTCTGAGACAGTTTTGTACTTCGGTAAAGTTATGGAAAGATTCAAGATGGATACACTCAATTTGCACAAGCCCATGTATGTCTGAATACAATAACAATTAACCACCACCACCATACAATGTCTAGCTATATTAAGTTGTAAAATCAGTTTTTGTGTAGATTGTCTAAGCATGTTGCAGCAATGCCTTAGCTAAAACAAAACATGCTGCCATAAATTTGATATTTAATTAAAAGATTACAGGAGTCGTAAAAAGGGAATTTTTACATTGTATATTGATTATTATATTTATATACCTTAACATAATTAAATGCGTTTAACCCAGCAGACTTGTCCAATGTATATGATGTATATAATCTAACAGCATCAAAACCACCTATATTGTGTTATAACTAATATTCTTATTTACTAAACATAGTTTACTTCTTTTACATCTCTTCTCATACATTCTTCGTAAATGTTAAACTGCACTAGAAAAGCAGGACTCTGGTTTTAAAACAGCCTTCCAGAAAGAAAGTATTGCTTTCTGAATTGAAATAGATTCATCTATAGTACTGCAGTAAATATTCTTAAATTACAGTTAAAAGTTGTCATTGCTTGAGAATTGTTTTGCTGATATCTGCCATTTTGCAGCTCAAAACATTTACTGCTGCTCAACCTACAAGAAAAATGGTGTGTTCATTCCAGAGACAAGTTCTTGTTCAGATTTAAATGAAGAAGAATGTTTTTCTAGCATGAAACTGATTCAGTTACCACTAAAATTTATAAGAGTGCAACAATGTTAATTGATTATATCCACATACAATAAAGCTAATAATGCCTTTTAATTTAACTTTTATTAAATACATTATAGCAGTGGGCAGATATATAGATGTAGATACAGATACAGAAACATACATATGCATGTGTACCTATTCATGTGTGTATGCATTCTATATCTGTGTAGGGCATATATGCCAGTGAACAAATGAATAAGGAGTATAGAGAAGAAAGATAATAAAAGTGTACAATTCATGAAGAAACATCTGTTTAAAATAAGAACATAGCATTAGTGGAAAACAGTAAAGTGGAATAGTTTACTACAAAGATGTTCTTGTTTCTTTTCTAGCCTCCAGCCTTTTTCTTAACATAACTATTACTTAAATGAGTTTTAGAGGAGTTTAAGAATTTCGGCTAGTGTATGCCTGTATAATTTATATAAATAATATTCAGGATTCTTTTTTAGAAAAACCCCAGAAGACTGATTTTATATTTCCTCAGGGTGCTTGAAATATTCTGTGGATCTGCTTCTGTGTTAGACCATGAGAATATATTTCTACATCTATCATTTAATTTATTCTAATATTTTTTATTCCTCCTTGTTCAGGATGTAAACTAATTACAAACTTCTCAACCCATTTTGCAAATTCCTTTTGTACATTTTAAAAATCTCTGTTTATGCAACATGCACTAAAATATACATTCTTTTTATTGAGAACATTTTTTTCAGTTTAGTGTTCCTAAACATTTTCAGCCCTCAATATATGAAAATAATATTGTTTTTCCTTTCCTATATGCTAAAACATAAAGCATGCCTTTCTAGGGTTTATAGTATCATTGAGAAAATTAAAAAATACAGATAATCGTCTATTTACAAACAATTGAAATTTCATAATTCAGTTGCTTGTAATGGTCATAATTCTGAATTCGTTCTTCTGAATAGGCATTTTTTTGTTGCAAACTGGCAAAAAAAAAAAAAGCCAGAAACCATAAAAAAGGTCATAAATTGGTTATATGACTGTGGGATGCTGCAACTGGTCATAAATAGAAGCCAGTTGCCAAGCCCCTGAAATGCAATTAACATAACTGTAGGGAGTGGGTGGAAGCATGACATTTTATGATTACTGAAAGTATTTTAGAGATTGTAAAGCACCCTTTGTTGTGGCCATCGTAAGTTCAAATAGTCGTTAAATGAGTGGTTGTAAGCTGAGGATTACTTGTATATAACCTAGTACTAAGAGTTGTAGCAAGCATATCAAATACTTATTTACTACAAATCAGTTCAACAACAGCTTTCACTTAGGGATACAGTATATAAAACAAACCAATTTGATAATGAAGCTCTTCACAGAATTCTAGAACATCCTGATTGCCCTCTGGACTGTAGTATTTTAGAGACTGTTGGTTTGGCTGCTTCTGGAAACAAATTCTATAAATTAGAACTAGTTAAAGTATTCTGCTCCTGTTTGAAGATTTACTTGTAGATATCACCAAACTGTTTCCCAGAGGTTCAACAAGGTCTGAAGGAAAAACAGAAGGAAGTTTTCCAGAACATTCTAGTTTCAGTTTGATGAGTTTTGTATGTAAAAACTCCTTGTCACTTCTTTTTTAATAATTATTTAAACAAAACAACATCACTTCCACTCTACTTCATAGTAAACATGTTTTGATGACATTTTCTGGACGTTCAAAAAAAAAAATGATAAAGAAAAGCTCAGTAATAAGGGCCCTTAATGGTATTATCTATCAGGAGGCCCGAAATTAAAGCTCCAGGTAAATCTCAAATTTATGAAGTGAGTGTAAAATATTTTAAAACTGCTATTATTATTTCTAATCAAGCATAAGAATGTTCAGTATGACAAATATATTTATATTAATTAGTGGTTAATAAACAGGTGTCTACCCAAGTGTTGTTGTGCTGCATATTTCCAAACCCAATAGATAATTGGCTTCATATCTAGTGTGGTGTCATATATGTCATATTAGGAAAACAATAGGTTAGAGTTTTGTTGTTCTTTGAGTATGATGTAGATCTTAAAGGTAAGAAGACATCTGCTTGTTGGTGACCTTCCTCTGGGGTGCAGAGATTTACTGCCAACCCTATCACAAAAGGTTTATAAGCATTTCCTATTTTGTTGGTGCTTTTCTGGCACAAAAAGACACAATACTTTTGTCAGTACCTGGGACATCATACATCAAGAAACAAATGTTTACAGATAAGCAGACTAGCACAAACTGTCTGACAATTTTGATGACCTGTTTGACCCATTGCAAGTCTTGGGAGAAAGGGAATTCTGACTAATGCCTCCAGATATTTCTGTTCAATTATTTAAAAAAATATTTTTATAGAGGACAAAGCCCACATGCTTGTTAAAATTTCGAGAATTGTTAAAATTTAAAATTTTGAGAATTTAAAATTTAACAATTCCGAAATTGTTAAAATCGAGAGTTTGTAAGTGTAGTACCTTAGAGATTGGGACCCTGGCGATAGAAGTTGTTTATGCCACACATGTTTCAAATATCCACGATTAAACAAATTGGTATTAGATTTCATATATGTATTTACTTTGAAGCTAAATAAATTACAAAAAATACAATATTTTATTAGAATTAATCCTATATATGTGGTGTATGTATGTGTATCCATCCATCCATCCATCCATCCATCCATCCATCCATCCATCCATCCATCTAACTATCTAACTATCAACACACACACACAGATACATTTGTAATCTGTCTCTAAGAAGGGATTTTATGTTTTTATTGGATCAAAAAAGACTTTCAGAATCTGAGAGTGGCAGATATAATTAAATCTTTTCTTACTTTGTTAATATTGTTCTTGAGACATTGTGTTGCAAAATGAGCACAATGCTCTAAATGAGGCCTATTTTGATACCCAAATCTTGAATGGAAACTTCTGTTAACCAATTTTAAATAGTATTGAACTTTTATGCCACTTAATCATGTTTACTTTAAGACTTAAATCACCCTTGCCAATATTATTTCCTGATTCTGACTGTTATATGTTTTCTGTTTGGGTGACATGTTTGTCCTTCCAGCCCCTGAATTTATTTAGATTGTTTTGAATGTTTATTCTACCATCTGTCAGATTCAGTCTGTCCACTGTTTTTGTAAAACTGAAGCGTGTAAGAGTGAAGAGATTGCAATTTCTTTGGATGAAAATGGAAGTACATCAAAAATAAGTATCAAACTTTTGATCATGCATTAATATTTCAACATATTGCACTTAATAAATGTACCTTTTACCAAAAACATTAGTAACCCACAAAGTGTCATATGTGTGTCCATAGCTGTTGACACCAATCATTCATGGTATATTTGTAACACTTGGCAGGAGGGATTTCTTTTTTGTCACAGGGAAATTAATTGTGGCTAATTTTCCAAAATGAATGTAATTGCATAGTGTAATGAATAGGAATGATGCCCTCACAGCTTTGGAGTGATATTAGGCAGTATGTGTCCTAGCATGTACTCTATGCTTTGCTTTCTGCTACTTTCTGTGCCCTAAACTAAGGATGGGGCATAACAATTGTAACACAAAGAAGATACAAGGGATAGGGTTTATTTTGCCTCTTTTGTTCCGTTTAGTAAATTAAGATTATATTTTTCTGAAATGTTTTAAATAAAACGAATGGTTATGTTCTGTAGAGTTCAATACACAGACCTATCCAAGTGGTTCTTTTATTCTCCTTTTTCTCCTTCATATATTGTGCAATTCATTCTCCCAGTTCCTATGATAATTCATTAGGCATTGCCTTTAAACCTTCAGTACTTCTTTCCTAGCTATCTTTTAATGTGCAGTAGACAACAATATTAATAGTGAATTAATTATTTTTTTTCAATGAAAGACTTGAACATTTTCCCTCTAAGTATATTTCCATGACTAAGTTGTAACTATGCATACTAGAAACAAATCTGGTAGCAAGCTAGCTTTGTAGATAAAACCATATAAGAATAATTACAGGTTACATAGTTTCTTCAGCTAATGAGCTAACTGAACTTCAGATAGTTTCTGGTTTCTGAGTGAGAAAAGCATTAACATAATTGTTCTTTCTGCACTCAGAGGAGGCAAGGCAGATATATTGTATCAGAGTTTGTTGCAGGACATCCAGCAAGCACACACAAGTAAATGATTCAGCAGGATTCAATTATATATAAGAAACTGGTTTATATATAATATAACACATAATGCATGTATATAATACCCAGTAGGTTTTTCCAATGTGGTAGCAAGTACAAATGAACACAGGCAGAGAAGAATTGAGTTTGAGAGCTTTAGGAGAGTTTTGCAGAAGAAATCAGCAGAGACAAAGGAACTCTTGTATATATACAGTACAGATAAGCTAAGCTTAAGCCATGCCCAGGCTCCTGACTGTCTCTCTGACTGGCTCACATAGCAACTATTATGTTTCAGTTACCAAACAGTCCCCATTGGCTGACCTAGTTGCTATGTCTCTTCCATTGGCTGACCTTGTTGTCATGTCTATTCCAACTCATGAACTGTTATACACTGACATATTGTCTAGCAATAGCAATAGCACTTAGACTTACATACCACTCCATTTACAGCACACTCTGAGCAGTTTACAACATTAGCATAATGTCCCCAACAATCTGGTTCCTCATTTACCAATCTTGGAAGGATGGAATATTGAGTCAACCTTGAGCTGGTCAGGATCAAACTCCCAGCTTTTGGCAGAATTAGCCTACAATAGTGTATTTTAACCATTGCACCACTATGGCTCCTATGAATGAATGGATGGATGGATGAATTAGAGTTACAACTTTTCTAACTTGTTGCAGTTTGCTTTGTAATAAGTCTGTTACGCTACTGTGCAGGGATTAAAAGCAACAAGTTGATTGACAATTTTTTTCTTATCAGAATATAGATGAGTCTGCCATGCTCCTAGTATACATACGTATATTTATTCAATAATTTATATTGCTGCCCATCTCATGAATATGACTCTGGGCAGTTACCAAGATATTTAAAAAGCAAGAAACAATATTAGCAGAACTATTTTAAAAAATGGCCATCAAGGATGAACCCAGTAAGACAATAGACAGACACCTCTCAATGGGTCATCTAATCTCCTATTCCCCAAGTTATTTCCTTTAGTCACTTTTCAAAGGAAGGATACCCCTTCTGTAATCTCTCCTGACTCCAAAATTCTCAGCTTATGCTGTAGGTAAGTCTCAAAAGAACTCTGTTTTCCAATTTAGTGTTAATTTCAAAACCAGTTTTTTGCCATAGCAATATTTGAGAATAGTCACTGTTTGAAGAATGTTGCTTTCACTTTCCTGCTTTGGTAAAAGAGGGAAGTATCAATGAAATTCTGTTCTCCCAAATGGGCAATCCCATAGCTTAACAGATCAGCTAAAAAATAATGGACAGTATCTCTCTTATAAACATCACCTTCTCAAACAATTTGCCATAGTCATATGGAAATTCATATTGACTGTATTTGTCTAGATTTCCAGCTTATAATTTGTAAAGAGGTGACGTGGCCGAAAATTGAACTCTTTTAACCATCATTCCTTGATCTCCTTAAGATGTGCTATAGATTTCATTATATAAATATTATATAAATATAGTTGGTGCCATTGAAATGAAAAAAAAATCCTTTTATGGATGAAATCCTTTTATGCATAATGAATGAAAGTGACTCATGCCAGAGCATGTCATATATGCCCATCACTTTAATATGTTGTTATTAGAAATTGCAGTAAATACTCTCTTCACATCTATTGACCTGAAAAAAAAAAGATAATTAACCATTGTAGGGGCTGATATTGTTAGACAAAAAGAGTTTGGGTATGTGTGTGAATGTATGAACATTCTTGAAGTGAATCCTGAACCTGAATAGTGACAAGTGGACAAGAGTTTATAATTGTAATAATAAGAAGACTTAGGAGGAGATCCGTCTGCTGGGAGCAGCCGAGGAGGTCTGCAGTGAGGTGGTAGCTTCGAGAAACAGCCCCAAGAAACAGCGAGGACCTCCGAGAGTAGCCATGGGAATGACAGTGCCGGATGGACATTGTGATCAAAACAACATACATTCTGTTCCCCTTGCTTTCCTAAATTTTAATTCTTAATTTTAGGGTCAGGAATGGCTGCATAAGCATTTCACTGCATATTATACTATGTATGATAGTGTATGTGACCAAAAAATGGAACTTTTTGAACTTTGTACTAAAGAAATATTTACAGGCATAGGCAGAACCTAGCACCTACCTAACCACAGATTCAGAAAGTAAATGATCAATGCATGCCTCATTGTGAATAAAGACAGAAGGAAATGACACAAGATTAAAAATGTTATTGAGGAAGAGGAAGCAGAATGACAGGGAAAAAAGGAACACTTCAATGCACCTTTTAGCTACACCGTCTCTTGTGGTCATAGGTTGTGAGGTCTTGAAGAGATAATGACTGATACCCGTACTTCTAATAAAATAATATCCTAATGGCTCCAAATAACCATTTCCTCATTTTGATCATTATGGGTCAATAACTGATAATGAACTATAAATAAGCATAGGCCAGGGCACAAAGTACTGTCCTATGTGTGTCATAAGACATATAACTCTCTTTGACAGTGGTAGGGAAAAGAAGGTTTGAATGCTGAGGATAAGCTCCTAGTCCAGTTGCCTCTTGAAAAAGCAATTTTGGGATAATCTACATTTTTTTTACAACCTAACATTGAAATTACTTATAAATTTACTTTTGTAAATTCTTACATTCCTAGGAGTAAGAGGTGAAGCCTCATCCTCTGGTGATATCATTAATCCGGTTCATTTATATAACAGTGATAAGCTTGAATTGTCTAAAAATTTAAGAAAATCAAATGGGTTTACTAACTTCTTTACTTTTTGATTCTTGTTTTTCTTTTCTGATGCTGTCACATTTGCTGCCTTATTTTCTAAAATAGAATGGGGTAATATTTTGATTTATATTGAATGGTATCTTCTAGGAGAAGGAGAAATTGTATGTGGAACTGAAACACATTTTAGCTCGTCAGCCTGGGCCCGAAGCAGCAGAACAATTACAGCTATATCGATACACACTGCGGGAGAAGACAAAACAGCTTAAAGTAAGAAGCTTGAGTTTGTTTTTTTCAAACTCCTTGTAAATAAGGCATAGGTGATTTCTCCTAGTCTTCTAATTAATAAATAATGAAGCATAGATTTTTGTAATTTACAAAAATATTTAGAGGTTGGGCTGAACATCTTAATTCATAATGTATGCTAGAAGAATATTGTTATTTTTCTACTTTTTTTGTGACAGCTTCTTAAGAAATACTGTGATGTGTACTGTGACGTGAAATAGTGTTCTGACCTTACTAAAGGTATTTGAGTTCAAATCAGAAGTTTCAAACTCAAAACAGAATAATTTCAGTTCAGAATACTTTTGTTAACAAGACCTGCCCAAAAGAGAGGCTCTTTCAATGTGTTGCACAGCTTGGAGAAAGATGTATAACATAATGAAATTTGATTTCACTATAAATAGGATTTACTTTTATTACACAGCAGTATTTGTAATGGCTTCTTAGTTTTCAACTTCAATTTTCTTGCCATATGTTCCTGGATTCTTGAATGCTTGGTTAAGGTGTTTTAGCCCAGCCTTGCCTGGGAGAAGCCTAATACTAAAAATAACAGATCCTGATAACAATCAAGATGGTGACGTACCTTTATGTCTTGTTTGTAGGCTTTTAGGAAATTATAGATGTATATAGTTGAAAGCTGAATACTTTTAGATTCATCTTTGGTCTGATCCAAATTTCTCTTGCAGTCCTAATTTCTCCAATTTAAGAAAAATCTGTAAAAGTAAGGAATATTTTGAATAGTATTAGTGAACCACATTAAAGACAATTTTAAACAAACACTGGTGAAGCTTTACATTAGTTTGTTGGAATTTTCATCTAACCTTCATACAGGAGCAAAAGACAGCATTAACGCAATCAACTAAAAGCTTGTATGGAAATTTCATTTGTGTCAAGAGTAGCATTTTGTGAAATGTTTATCAAATTAATATATGAAAAACTAATTTAATAAATCATTGCTGTAAATATAGATCCTTCTATGGCAATTGGAGACAAAGCTAGAATTATACATGCCCTTCAATTTTCTTTTCATTTTAATTTCCTAGTAAAACCAGTCAAACTATTTTTCTTCTGTTTATAACATAGTTTGCAGAAACTATTTTTCTTCTGTTTATAACATAGTTTGCAGAAACCGCAAGGGACAGACATTGATTAGAGGTCTCATTCAAACTCTACTTTCTATGATTCTATGTAAATTAATAAATAGCCAAATTAAAATATTGTAAAAAAGCAGATGTTGACAATGAAAGTAACGAGTTTATTAAGAAATTATCTCATATCTTAAGGCTTTTCTAAACAGGATGGCCCAAGTTAGGAGGGAGGGAGCATCACTAGGGGAGTAATTTTATAGACTGGGGTAAATATAGAAAGAATTGCCATTGTCTGTTTTCCCTTTTTCATTACTCCCAATCTATTGGTGTAGACAGCATTCCCAGCATAAAGTCATGCTAAAAGATAGGATGGTTAAGACAATCAAGATTCTTCTTATTCCAAGAATGGATTTATGTCACTTTTAAAAAAAACTTAAAATAGCATAAAGGCAAATCACTGAGTTGGTGCACTATAATAAGGTTTGTTTTGGCTTTTTAAGGTTTTGTCTTCTGAGCTGAATATGTATGAATCACAGAGTCAAGAATACAAATACGAGATTGAAAGACTTGCACATGAACTTCTGAATATAAAGAAGAAATACCTCACTCAAAAACGCAAGGAGCAGGAAAACAGGTAAGAAGTGTTAGTAATTGTAATAAGAACAATGGCAAGAATAGCATTTAATGAAAAATCACTAGTTGAACTCTGACAACACTTTTCAAGTTACCTATGTGGAATAGGTGACACATATTCCCGAGATTAGATAATTGAGATGGGCCACAACTGGACTTTTTTGTTATTTTAAGTGAAATGCCCCACTTCTCTTGTTGTTTCCAATTTATTTATTTGTTTTGTCATGCTTAATACATACAGTATATTGACGAGAATGTACTTACATTTGGTCTTGTGAATTGTTATGCATCTTTGTGGCATAAGACTAAGACACTTTTTAATCTTTTGTATAGATTTGCAGATACTGAGTTTTCAGCAAATGAAATTGCTGAAATTGCTACTTACAAAAAGTAGACCATTCTTCCAAAATATTATCTGCTGAGAATATTTCTGTTTTCTACTTTACCAATTTAGTTCAAACTAAGAGCATAAGAAAAATATTACAATGTGGTAGAAACCATAGAACTTTGCTGATGCACTCTGCAACTGTTGTGATAAACAGAACAGGTGGTTTCAAAATGTGTGAATTGGCCCTGATTTGTTTCTTCATGAAAATTAAAGATGTGCAAACAGTGTTGGCTGGCAGGCGATCAGAGATGTGCCTTTTCTTCCCTTGCTGAGGATTAATTTTATTGCATAATTTCATGGGTTTACCAGTGGTTTTTTTTTTTTTTCAAATATTCTAATTACACCATTTTTCAGATAGAAATAGCAAGTTAAAGTAATACGATGTCTCCATTGTATATCACTAATGCAACAACTGCCCTATACAATTTAATTGACCACCTATAAAGATTTGGTTTGGACGTGTACATATGTATATTACACACGATGAGTCTCTAATTTTTCAATGTTATGCAAGTTTATTTAAAATCATGATAGGCATTTTGGCTCTTAGAAAGTGATCTAAGTATTATTGGAACATTACCAATTGCAGAAAACAATAAAGTTATTTTTTAACTTAACTGGCTGCATGTTGAATTCAGTTTTAGTCTCACAACTTTTATATTAAGGTCATATAATTTTTCATTGGTTTAATGAATTTCATGAATTTCTGTAGCATTTGTGCAGTCATGCATCTCTGCTGAAAAATCGGTTCTTTGCATTGCTCTACTTAGTACTCATTAAAAGGCTGAATAAACATTCAAATTGTTTTTTTCTATTTAGCCTGGTAAATTTAAGCAGTGTTTATTCATCCTATGGTACATATTCTGGAGAACATAACAGCTTAAAGTTATATACATAGTCTTGCTTTTGTCTAAAAGAGCACATACAATTAATACAAATTGTGTTATACACACACACACATTCTATTTTGCCTTTGATAATCATTTAAAAAAAAAATAATTATTTTGAAAAGTGGTACTAAGATTGGAATTTCTGAATTACAAGTTTGCAATTAATTTACAATTATTCCGCTTCTAATGAGAAGCGATTTCAAGGGGTTAACAGTAGGAGACTGGTTCATTTCCAATTTTTAATACATTTCAATCAGCAGTTACTTAATTAGATTCAAACAGATGTCTAATTGTGGGTGCTTAAAATATTGATGTATTTCATCAAGATGTTTTAAACGATCTTCTGATAGAATATTTGCTATTATGAATATACATCTTATTTATTTCTCTTTTGCTTTTCTTCATCTCCCAGGGAAAAAGAGAAAGCCTTGAGCAGCATAGAACATGACTTCTCAGGACAAAGAGCCAGAGTTCCACGCTTCACTGGAGGTGGTTTCCCGCTTAGCAACCCACCTCCCAAAATTGTGGCATAACTATAGCATCAAAACATAATGTCACACGTTGTGACATCCTCTACAGTATATTGGTTTTTCACATATTATTGATTTCCGAAGATCTCTGTTGTTTTTATACAGCTCTGGCACAGGCAAGTTCATGTGAATTGGAGTCTACCCATAAGAATTCTACATCTTACTTATTGGTATCAGTGGAATATGCTTTGTTAAAAAACAAAAATAGCAGCAACATAATCATATATTGCAGTTTTAAAAATGCTTGATTTAGAAGTTAGTTCTCTTGAAGTCAATGGATTTGCAAAAAAAAAATACACTGAGGATTGAATGTAATACATGCAGTTGTTTTAAAGCTTCACTGTTTCCAACTACCTCTTCTTGAATTTACATCCTAAAATCCCAGGAAAGATATTTACATTATCAATATCTTAAGAAAATATAAAAATTAAATTTTATAGACTTCACACCACAGCATTAAGTTATAGCAATGTAGTCACGCGTAATATGTAACAACAACATTTATTAGGGAACTGGGAACATGTGAGCAAGCTTGAAGAAACATTTAAAAATTGTTTAGACATGAAACTATGTATGATTTTCTATCCCTAAACTTCTTTACTTATGAGATTTTATCATTCAGTAGAAAGTCATATGGTGGAATCATTGTAAGAAGTGCTGAAAAGTGCATTAAAATAAACTGCTTTGAATGTGACTTTGTGGTGAAATGTTTCTTCTCGCTTTAGGAATGAAAATTAAATCCAAAGAGAAATTATGATAAATACTTATTTTTTTAAAAAAGCCAATCTTTTGGAAAGGTCATTGCTTTGGAAGAATACAGAGTTAAATGTTATAACTATTGTGGAGAATATTAACATCCTTTATTCATAGAAACATACTTTAATGTTAGGCATTAGATTAGTTAATAATATTTCTAAAACAATATTTATTAACACCCCCCCAATTATGTTTCTTACTTCCTGAAGAGTATTAGATAGCCTTGGGTAGCTAAGGTTTTGATAAATATAATTGTAACAATCTACTCAGTATATTTACTAATGTATAGGCAAAAGATGAACCATATAATTCATGTACCCTATTTCTAGGGATTAACAGGTTCTGAAAAAAATAGTCTCAATGCATAATTTATAACTTTTAGATTTGGTCCCATTAACTTGAACTGAAATCATTGGGATTCAGCTTTCGCTTTTGAAGTGTCTAAATTGTGTGGTTATGGAATGAAATTGCCCAATATTTCATCCAAAAATTTGCTTGTAGGTATTTCTGGAAGAAGGTAAATTATTATCTTTCCGTGTCTGGATTACTAGGGGGAGGGCAAGGTAATAAAGGAAGTACACTATTCATCAGCAATTTGTTTAGTTTGATCAAGAATGAAAAACTGTAAAAACGCAATAAATGTTCTAAAATGTATAGCCATTCACGTTGTCTAAGCAGTTGTACAACAACAATAATATAAATGAAATAGCACATTTAATGTACATTGACATGGGGGGCGTGGTTATGGCCGTGGTGCGGTGAGGAGGTTTTTTCTCCACTTCGTAGGGATTATGATAAGAAGAATGTGATTTAGACCGTATGGAATGCACTAATTGAAGCCAAATTCTTCTATAGTGATATCGGAAAAG
>JANHFJ010002746.1:9709-27473 GCA_032468195.1 Cerberus rynchops
TTCCCCCAACGTTCTCTGGCCTTGTTGCCACTTTCAAATATGTCTCTAATCATTTAGGGCCATGATGGTGAACCTATGGTACGCGTGCCCCACTTGGCATGCAGAGCCATCCCTGCTGGCACTCCAGCAGTCGCCCCAACTCATGGACTGTGCATGAGCATGCGTGCCTGACTCCTGCACAACTGTGCATGTGCATGACTCCTGCATAAATGCATATGTGTGTGCGAGATGTGAGTTGCCCGTGACTGCACATGCATTAAAATGCTATGTGTGTCACACGCAACTATGCATGCGACTGCGCACGCGTGGAAAACACTGTATATAACACACAACTGCATGTGCGGGATAGGCCACATGCCAGTCACGCATGACTACACATGTGTGAGACTCGCACAACTTCACATGTGCATGCTAATGCGCATGCACAAGACACCAGCACACAGCACCCACACACTAATGCGCATGTGCTCATTTTTGGCATTGTGCCGAAAAGGTTTGCCATCACTGATTTCGGGTTTAGAGATTATTATTTTTATAGACAGCAATATGTGTGTGTTGTTTTGGGATTCCAGGCTGTATTATCTTAATTTCTTTTGGTACCATTTACAGTACCTTTTATGGATGGTACTATAATTTGTTAAAAATTCATATAACTTTATGATGATCTGTGGATTTTGCCGGTTGTTTCTATTGTTTATTAGGAGAAAGGAAGCAACCTGCCTCTCTTTGAAGATCTTGCTTAGCTACCAGTTATATATTAATGCTTTTTGAAGAGATTATGTTTTAGCATTGAGGGTTTTGCATTCAGTTATGCTGCAATGCACATTTGATGCAGTTCAGTTTTC
Organism: Cerberus rynchops; assembly: GCA_032468195.1. Taxonomy (NCBI): domain Eukaryota; kingdom Metazoa; phylum Chordata; class Lepidosauria; order Squamata; family Homalopsidae; genus Cerberus; species Cerberus rynchops. The sequence continues at coordinate 10,555 of JANHFJ010002746.1, forward strand.
CTAGTTAAAAGTTGCATGACATAATGTTTAGGCATATTGGTATGAATTTTTCATGGAAGTATCTTTGATACTAGAGGTAAGTAATTTATTTTCTTTGTAAAGGTTAATGCTTGTCGTTGTCTGTTTCTGAGAAATTACTTAGGGAATTTTTTAAAAGCATCTCTGTTGTTTTTGTTAGCATGCAATCAATGCAATAGTTCCACCAGATTTTTATAGCCTTCCTGAAAGTTCATAACGGGAGGTGGTATTTTTGCAAGTGAAAATTTCAGTGCACTATCCCATTGCTCAGGATCATTTTTTCCCCCTTGCTAAAGTGGCAGTAAGAATAAAACATAATTTAATTGATATTTTGGAGAGCACTTTAATGCTGGAATAGGCCAAGCCACACTTCTAATTCTAGGGAAAAAATGTTCTGACTGGAAATTTTTTTCTTCAGGGTCTTTCTGGCTGATCGAAACAGGAGAACAATTTTAAATTTTTGAAGGAAGAATCAATTCCAGCATAAACCCAGAGGCCAGTGCCACAAAGAAGTGCTCTGAATGGTGAGAGCAGCATAGCTGCCTATTGCCTCTAAAACAGAGGTAGTTGTTCAATTTTTCCAAGTTCTCCAGGAATTTAAATGGAGAAAAACTTCCTTTAATAAACTTGCCACTATGCTTCAGGATTTTTTTTAAAAATTCATTTGTGATGAGTTATATCTGGTCATTGTCTTCCACATAAGTAGTGTTCTGTGCTGCACAGAATGAGTAGTGTCTGTTGTGAGCTTGATACTTTGTTATCATAACTATGATGATTTGATTATTGTAACTATGATATTATAAGTGGCATAATATATACATGCTCTAAAACAGTATGGTAGATTTGTGTTAGTCATAGCTACAATGTGCCTATTGTTGTATATCTGAAATGCAAACTTATTAACTGGAAATTCTATATACAAATCTTGTGGTTTTATTTTTCTTTTCCAAATTTGCAAACGTACATTTGAAGACTACTAAAAAAAATTGTTTCTCTATTCCCCAAAATGTTTCTCTCCATGATAAATTAGATTCCCCAAGTTAATTTATGTTCAGGTGTCATAAACTAATTTAGTAATGTTTTTCTTGATGCTATACAATTCATCCTCAACTTATGACCAATCTTTTAATGACTGATCATAGTTACGACAGCCTCAGGAAATGTGCTATCCATCATAAAATGCTACATGTCTCCCCCCCCAGTGGTCACATGATCATGCCTTGATTTCTGACCATCATGACTTATGACCAAAATTTCAGTTCCAAGTGAGGTTGTAAGTCAAGAATTACTTACATTGCCCTTCTTATTTTTCTGCATCGTTATTAGTCAGATTGAAAGTTTTTCCATCTCCTCAATTTGTGTGTTATGCCGATTGTCTGTATATTAGCAGCTTGCCGGTACAGAGATTTATAAATTCCAGTTTGCATTAGTGACAAGGTACTAGAATATATCTGGGTTCCTATAATCAGTGGGGTTATGAACTACAATTTTAAATCAGCAAATAGAATTAATCTTTATTTGAGAATGTAAACTTTTTTAGGTATGTAACTGTATAATAATATAATATATAATATATATAATAATCTTCATGGATTCCAGTATTCTATTCTGATAATGGCCAGTAACATTCCTATTATAAGCTGTAAAACAGAATATTAATTTAATAGTACTCTTCTGATTTAATTTTAAAGATGTTACGTTCGTCCTGAATTTCCCAACTTTCAACTATATTTGATCCTGGATTTAATATTGTACAAAATATCTACTAATATTACTTTTGTAAATAGAATACAGTGTAAACAATCTTAAAAGTTAGAATTAATTATATTATAGTGCTTGATTATACTAGCATCCATGGACCTTATATTACCTACTCTAGTTAAAACATAAGCATAAAACAGAAAATCTGCTTGAATGATTTCTATGTAGATCTTTCATTATTTTGTTGTCTTGGTTCATAACAAAATTGTGTACTTCTAGACATTGATAGAAGATTTGGTGATACAAGGTTCAGTTGCAATTAAATGCTACTTGGAGCATTACCGTTTTGCTAGTAAATACATACTATCTATCCATCCCATCCATCCATCTATCCATCTTCACACTGTCTTATTACATAACATTTTTCTGGAAGTATTTTAAAAGAATATAAGCAGATGTTTTCATTATGATATGGCCAGATTGATTTTATAAATATATCAGTTTTGTAGAACTTACTCATATTTTCTTTCTAACTTGAAACTTAGTTGCTTTTATTCTTTAGTTTTTTGTAAGTATAGAACACACCACACACAATATATTCATTTTGACCTTTGCAGCTAGTACTTGTACAAATTTACAGAAGTATTTCAGTAATGAAACCAATTGTGGAACATGGTAACAAGACATGAATGGGGCCAGAAATGCCATGTCTACATATACTATTCTAATAATAAAACTATTTTTCTTTAATTTGTATAAATATAGAGTTAAGTTTAGAGTTTTCGTGTTCTTCGATATATTAATTGCGGTTTTAATAGTACAATAGCATTTCTGTAGGTATCTTTAGATTCACCAGATTTATTAGTTCAATTTGGATAATCTCCAGAATTTAAGTTTTAGCCCCAATATATCTGGATGCTGCCAAGTCAGCAAGCTGCTAAACAGTGGGTTGAATCTGGCAAGTTTCCTTCATTGGAGGATGTTTACTTTGAAAGAAGCTTAATTTCATCCAATCCTGTGCTATGAATTTATTTCCTTTTTTAAAATAATGGTATATGTATGCATTGTAATTTTTAAGTGGATGTTATATAAGTCCGTTTAATACATCCTACAACAGGATTACAGGTAGTCCTCCATTTATGATGGGTCGCTTATTCAAAGTTACAATGTCGTCTCCCTCCCCAACACAAAAAGCTACTTAATACCTGGCTCTGAAGTTCCAATGGCTGCTTCAGCCCCACGGACCACATTTTGGATGGTTGGCTGCTGGCCCACATTTACAGCCATTTGCACCATCCCACTGTTATGTGACCACAGTTTATGATGTTTTTGGTGCTTACTTCTGGTTTGCTTAACAATCACAGTGCTTGCTTAACAACTGCCCCCCAAAAAGATGTAAAGTTGGGTGAGTCATGCTTTGTTGGCCATCATGGCTTACAACTGTAATTGCCAGGCCTAATTATGGGTGTCACTCGAGGACTAACTGTACTACTTCATCTTGATCAGGGATTTATTTATATATCCTCAATATATATAAAATTATGGATTTTTTAAAGATAAAAACCAGGCTGGGCTCATACATCATAAGCCATATATATTTCATGTAGGCAAATGGAACAATAAATAAACTGAAGATTATTTTTGGACAATTAATAATCATTTGAAACTATTGACGGAGTTGCTTTCTTCTGTTGTTCTTCTGTTCCATCGTGTCTGATTCTTGGACACTGTCTGGACAAATCCTGCAGTTTTCTTGGCAAGGTTTTTCAGAAGAGGTTGCCCTATGCCATTGCGTCATTCCTAGGACTGAGAGAAAATGACTGGCCCAAGGTCAACCAGTTGATTTTCTGCTGAAGGCAAAACTAGAATTTACAATCTCCTGATTTCTAGCCAGATATTTTAACCATTACACCAAACTGGCTCTCAGTTGCTGTTTATCAATGTATAATAACAATAACTTGCTTTTATACTTTAGGTGCTTTCCCCAACGCTTTAGGCAATCAATAGAAATGCATAGAAGATATAAAAGTGGTGAAGAGAAATCATGAATTGTTCAAACAATTGATGACTGCTTTATTTCTCTACAAGATTGAATCTGATTAATGTCTGGCTTGTTCAAACTATACATAAAATAAATTATGGCTTAGTCCAGTCATGAACGCAGTCATGAATATAACTGGTCCAATTTCTAATGATTTCTTGTATCTGTGGAATTTATTTTTAGTGAAGCAGAATTATTTGACCAAATTACAAGGTTCATCGGTTTTCTTCCAGGTACCTTTTGATTTATAATCCTGTGGAACAAGAACGTTCATCAGTGGTTTCACTCTATGTGAATACACCTAAAGTTAAAGTACTCTCTTCATCTGGAAAAGCAGTTGTGGTCCAACTTAGTGCAGTATGGGATGGAACGTCTAAAATATCACATGATGCATACCAGGCAAGTTATTTTAATATATATGTCTACATGTTCTAAAGAAAACTTAATTTTGGAAACTATCCTACTAATTGAACAATTAAAAATACTAAATTTCAGTCAATAATCTATTGATGTTGATAAAGACTGTCTTCTGGATTGTCTTTTAAAAAATCCAAATACAAAAAACCGCTCCATTATTATCTCCATTCTGAGGCCCTGAAAATTCTGGAACTTTTACAATTAAATCCTAAGAACCTTTACTTAGAAATAAAACTTACTGGGATTAATGGATCTATTCTCAAATTAAAAACTCAATGTGGAATTGCAATTTAAAAAACTGATAAACTGGTATATTATACTTTTTTTTCATTTCAACAGTTTAAATTAGAATTTGATAAGGAGATCAGAATACAGATTTGTTGGTGTGGATTATTTTTTAACTAGATGTTTTATATAAAAGTAAGCAAATAAATGGGTTTTTTTCTGTTTTGAAAAAAAGAATAGGAGAAAATAACTTTAATTTCACTTTGATTAAATTATTAGCCAAATGGACTCACTTTAAGACAATCAAATGTTCATGCCTACTGGTGCTATATGCTTTGTATCTATTATGTCATGTAATGAGTTATGTAAAGCAAGTAAGATTTATTTTTTCTACTTGAAACATACAATAAGGGTCTGAAACATAAAACAATATAAACTATTAAGTATAATTTTTGTTTCCTTTAACCAGATCAACTTATCATTTTATTATATCAACTTATTTTATCTATATAATTCTTAAAATAGGAAATAAACAGGTATTTTAGTGATATCTGTGTCAAAAGACTTTTTAGGAAGTTGCAGATGTAGATTTAGAAACAGCCTAGATCTGAGAAATGTCCACAAAATCTGTGTCGGGGGGTTGGCAAGGAGGCTACACTTTTTAAAAATACATTCTCAAATAAGGTAGTGCCACTTCCATAGCTTCATCATGAAAACTAGGTGTGTCCATGGAGTCATGAGCAGGTGAGCTTACCTGGTGGTGTATTTACTGTATGATGGATGTAATAAACTAAAAAGTGTAGTTAATGTAAGAAATCATTCTTCTGGATAAAATTTCTTTTTTTTTTCTATTTCTTTTGACTTACCGTATCTCTAGTGTTGATTTTAAGATCTTAACTATTGGTTTTTTTTGAGAACCAGAAATATTTTTGACGCTTGGATATCTGCTCTTGACATTAGAAAAGTAATAGTTTATTTTCTTTCTTTTTTTAACAGATCTCTTTCTTGGCTCAATTACCTCCTTTGGGTTTTGGAGTTTATGAGATTCTAGAGGGACTGAATTCAGAAACTGCACTTGCTGATTATAATCTGTATCATAATAATAAAGCTAAATTTGTCAAGCCATACAAAATTTTTACTGTTAAAGAGGTACAGAACGCTTTGGATGAGATCATGTTAGAGAACCATTACATGAAAATCTGGCTCTCCGGGAATTCTGGACTTGTTGAGGTATGAATGTAAATTATTTTCAAAATAGTTTTGACACTGAAATTATGAGGAAGATTAACCACAATTGTGTTCTCTTTAGAAAATAAATACAAAAGAAGATAATAAAAATTATCGAGTAAAGTTCGAGTTTGCTTGGTATGGAACTACCAGTAACAGAGATAAAAGTGGAGCTTATCTATTCTTGCCAGATGGAGAGAGCAAGGTAATATTATTACATTTGCAATAGGTTTACCTTTGGAGTTTATATAGGAGGGAAGTGAAGTGACTGTTGATATATTCAGCTGGAAACAAAGTTGACTCCTTCCTAGTAAAAATAAAACAACTTCATAAATGTTGAGAAAACTGCCTCCAGTCTAATTAAAGGAGGGGGGGGGGAGAAATGGTTGCTGAAATTACAGGTGTATATGATGTAAGTAGCTTGCCTGCTCTTTGTTTTGATAAATAATCAGGCAAATTAAATGAAATAATGTGTTATATACTATACACTATAATATCATTCATTATATAATTAGTTTAGGCTTGGATTTAGAATTTCAGATTTAATTTTTAGATGATTTCTCATGTTCCAATTTAAAAATTGCAAGATCTGTTAGGGAGCTAAAAGGTGAAAGTTCATTCTTAGTGAACCAGTGACATGGAGAAATAAAATCAGTCTTAATACAAGTAGTCCTTGACTTACAACAGTTCATTTAGTGACCATTCAAAGTTACAACACTGAAAAAATTACTTAAGACCATTTTTCATATTTATGACCATTGCAGCATCCCCATCACATGATTTACTTTCAGATACTTGGCAACTGGTTCATATTTATGATGGTTGCAGTGTCCTGAGGTCATGTGACCATCCTTTAGATCTTTTGACAAGCAAAGTGAATGGGAAAATCAGATTTACTTAACAGTTACGTTGCTAATTTAACAACTGCAATGATTCACTTAACAAATGTAGCAAGAAAGCTCATAAAATGGGACAAAACTCACATTTCTCCTTTAGCAACAGAAATCAACAGAGTCAATTGTAGTCATAAGTCAAGGAATACTTGTATTTATCTCATGGGAAAATACTTGAATGGTTTAATCCAGGGTTCTTCAAACTTGGCAACTTTAAGAGTTGTGGGCATGCTGGCTGGGAGTTGAAGTCCACAGGTCTTAAAGTTGCTAAATTTGGAGATCCCTGGTTTAAACATTTGGAGGAACTAACTGGAGTAGAAGTGATGATGAGCTCCCCTTCTACTTGAAACTAGAAGATATAAATTTGTTTACTTTTGTCTTCTTTCAGCCTTATGTTTTTTCTGATCCACCTATCATACGAGTGACACATGGGATAATTTTTTCTGAAGTTACTACTTTTTTCAGCCACGTGACACACACTGTACGACTTTATAAAGTTCACGGTAAGGTAAATTAACAAATGTAGTTAGGTCTTCTGTTCTATTTAAAGATAAGAATTTTTTTTTTCTAGTGAATAGATGATTATAACTATCATTTGTTTGTTTGACTTGCTGTGCCATTGACCATTAAAATCTGTCAGTGGTTTACAATAAAACTAAATTTCAAATTAAGGAATTAAAATCAATTTGATTAACAATAAAACAAGTAAAACCAATTGCTAAAATTAATCTACAGTTAAAAAGCCTCACCAAAAATATGCCTTTTAAAGTCTTTCAAAAAGCTAATAAATATACTAATTCACTCAATTGTACAGGAATTACATTCCAGAGAACTGAGGCACCACTAGAAAAGATACAATCCCAAGTCCCTGTGGGAGGAACTCTCCACCTCTACAGTGAACTTTGCCCCTGAGAATGGAAGTTTCTGCGAAATGAGATTTTTTTTGCCTCAAATAAATTCACATTTTGTTTTTTGCCTCAAATAAATTGACAGCCAGTGCAGAGCATGAAGCCTAAGTGTGATATAGTTTTTCTACATTCTTCCTGAGACCAGTGAAAACTCTGAGCTCTGTAGCAACTGGATTTCTGGATTGACTTCTAAGGCAGATCCACTTAGAGTGCATTAATAGTGTCAACTGTGGAGGTTATTCAGCACTAATGCAACAACTTTAAAATCATTTTCTTCCAGAAAGAAATGCAGTTAGCATATCAACTGGACCTTATAAAAAAGCTGATCCTGATTATTGCTTATGTGTGTGAAACCAGAGATAAATTCAAGGAGCTCTGCCTCATACCTGCTCCTTTTTATCCCTTGGGAAAGAAAATCCTTTGATTCCATTTGGTTAACAAAGGGTTATTTTACTAAGGATATTGGTTGCAGTAAAGTCAAATCAGTTCTGAAATTACCACGCTTATTAGATACAAAAGTAGGTTGTAGATTTGCCCCCAGACCTTCCCTCCTCCCATGACCAGTCCATTTCCAACCAACTGGAGCTCACCAAGATGTTTTGAGAACTCTGAGATGTTTGGGGTTAATACGCATATTTCTTATGGTGCCTGGCCATGGGATGCTGATACAATCAGGATCTGGCTGCACTGGTCCTTATCACCTGTCACCCTCCCTCCCGATTTCTTATTACATACTCACAAAGCTTTTTTTCATCCTTCCCCCTTTCTTCCCTTTTTCATCCCCCCTTCTTTTGATGGCAGGATGCCTGTGAGGCATCAAACCAAACCAGGCAGAGCTGACAGTTACTCCATTCCAAATAGGCAATCTATTACCTCTCTGAAAATATGACTCCTCGCAATAAAGGACCTGCTACCTTCCCACTGTAATGGTACCTCTTTATCTACTCAAGTTTACATGCTTTCAAATTGATAGGTTGGCAAGAGCTGAGGTGAGGATGGAAACGTACCCCATCACTTGGCACTTAGGTCTCGAATCTGAGCTGCCGGCTTTCCAGTGGAAAAGCCCAGTATCTTAAGTACTGAGCCACCACACTACTCTGACTCTTAACAACAAACACTTTAATTTTGTCTGGATTTAGCTTCAATTTATTATTTTTCATCTAGCCCATTACTGATTGTTCAGGGAAGTTCTAGTCTAGTTTTAACTGCAACAGAGGTTAATGTGTTCAATTTATGCAGAATACTTGAGGCTAGGCTGTTGTAATAAATTGTATGTGAAACTGCCTTTGAAAAGTGTTCAAGCTCTGGTGATTTTGACTTTTGAAAGTCTCTGAACTATCAGGCAAGATCATCTCAAAGATACCGTGTTTTAGCAAGTACAAATGTTAACCATGTATTAATATTTGAAAAGAATATTTCCTTCAAGATGTAAAGCTTCACTTATTTCTACAAGAAAATATAGAAAATAAAACGCATAACATTTATTTGGAAAGTATTTTAGCTTTCTGAGACATTTGAATTATATTGCATATCCCTGCTTCTGTGAGTACAATGGAGAAATGGAAAAAACAATGAGCAATAAAATAGGTGTGTGCATGCGTGCTTACATAACGTGTTTTCCTAAAAATGTATGTACTCTAGATGTGTGAAATTTGATTCTAGAATTCTCTGCAGTACCATGCTGTTGAGTAAATCTAGGAATTTAAGTTTATAGTGCTAGAGGGCATTCAGATTTTGGAAGGCTAGGATGTGTGTATGGTTAGTTGGTTACTTACTTAGTTATATGCTTACTTACTAATTTATGTCCTTTGGCCTACTGTTTCAGAATAGTGAACATAGAACATAGAATAATAGACTTGGAAGGGACCTTGGAGGTCTTCTAGTCCAACTCCTTGCTCAAGCAGGAGACCCTTTATCATTTCAGACAAAGGTTGTCCAGTCTCTTTTTGAAAGCATCCAGTGAGGGAAAACACAACACTGGTAGTGGTAAGTGATAATGGTAATGGTAGGAATCAACAACTTTGCAGGAAGAACTCTAGCGGCATCTAAAAAAGTAGTATTTTTATTCCAATTTTACCAAAGTAGGAGATTATGAGACATTTGTATTAGCTAGGTTTATGGGTTTAACTAATCACTATTGCAAAATGTCATGCCAATGTATTATGAGATACCTTTTATATTTAGGATTAGAAGGTCAGTCTCTTGAGATATCCAATATTGTGGACATAAGAGGAGAATACAATCGTGAGATTGCAATGAGAATTTCATCTGATGTAGAAAGCCATAACAAATTTTATACTGATCTCAATGGATATCAGGTAATTCTCATGAATTAATGGATACTGTACACATATATTAAATTTGTATGTTCCTTTTACATCTTTTGTTGAAAGTAATTATATAATTAACTGCCTAAAATCCATCTCTGAATTTTGGGTCACAAAATTTTATATAAAATTAACAACTTCTTTTAAACACTGAAAAGACACATTTCTTTCTTAGTGAGTATGAGGGGGAAAAATGCTTTGTTCTAGAGAAATAATATTTGAGAAAATCTGATGGATAACTTTAAGTGTATGTGTATATATATGTGTATGTGAGATGCCACCATAACAAGAAAAATTGAGTAAAAAAAATACTTTTCTTACGAACTCTTAATTTTGTATAGGCTTATAGACATTTATTATGTAAGACAGTGTTTATTGTTCAGATTTTCAAAAAGTATACTGTTAAAAATGTAGTTTTTTCAGCTAATGTAAATAGAATCTTTGCCTGGTCTTTTTTGTGGCTGAATTTTGCAGAAATATTTTTTATCAATCATTTTGGTAAGATCTAAGAAGTAGTATATCCTTGTTATTGACATGCCTCGTGTTAATAAAAGGTGAATGAACTATGCACATAATATATACTTTTATAAATTATATAAAGTCATATGCCCAATTACTATTTTTGTGACGCAAAAGCATTTTTTCTACCTGTATGATTTAAATTCTTTACATTCACTGACATTACATTTTCTAATTTAGATTCAGCCTAGACAGACATTGAGTAAATTGCCTCTTCAAGCAAATTTTTATCCAATGACTATAATGGCTTATGTACAAGATAGCAAGTTTCGCTTGACCCTTCATTCTGCTCAGTCTCTTGGTGTTGCAAGTTTAAAAAGTGGTAAGAAATGGTAGTAACATTTCAGTATGACTGTAATGAAAATCGTAATTTATTTTAATAATGCCATCATACACTATAATCTAAAAGTCTTTTCTGTGCCTCAAGTTATTTGGGACTGCTATTTTGAGTTTGACAATTTATAACTATATTAATTTAGGAAAGTACTAAATTTGCTATTCTCCGTTGGAGGTAGAGAGACAATCCACGATATGGGTTTACAGTCTTTCCGTAGGTCATGTGACTGAGAAGAAAAGTATAAAAGGACCAGGCTCCACCTCCTGATCCCAGCTTCTTCTCAGTCACGAACTAGGTCAGACAGACTGAGAAATCTCTCTCTCCTCAAATGGACAAAGATAGTTGATTAAACACTGAACATCAATTCATCGATCTGTAAGTTTTCACAGGATCGGTATGAGCGACTGGTGGAATTTATTGCTTAATCATCACCCTTTAAGGCGAATTTCAGCATACCCTTGCCTCCCTCAGTGGAACGGGGTCTAGGCATTAGCTTAAATTGCATTTCACGCCAAAGCGCTCCCCCCCACTAAGTATAAGGCAAGGGCGGCATAACGGCTCTTAAAGTCACGCCGCTGTCTAACATATTGTCAAATTCCTTGGCAGCGCCTAACCGAGAGGTAATGGCGCGAGCAGCGAAACAGCAATTTCAGCAGCGCCTCCTTTTTTATCCATTATTAATGTTCTTCTCTTCGGAAAGAGACGCCAGGAGGAAAACTATCCCCCCTCTCAAACGAAATTAGCGCGTGCGGCAAAGCGGCCATTTACAGCAGCGCTGCTGCTCCTGAGGCTCTGGCAGGCCGCGTTTGCAAAGCGCCTCCCCCCTCCCTCCAGGAAAATTGGCGTGTGCGCCAAAATGGCATTAGAGACGAGCCACATTGCCTTCAATTACAGCAGTCTTTGATTTCCTTACTATGACTCAACGAAAGGATTCCCATTCAGGAGAATCATTAATGGGGGATTAATATTCCAGCATGGTCTTTCGATAGGCCCAACGGCCGCAGGCTCTGGAGACCGTCTGATCTCCGACCCCCGCCATCGCTGCCGAGGTGGCGGGGATGAGGCGTTCCTGCTTGTCACCCCACAGACAGCAGAGGTTACTGACCCCAGCAGCTTGGCCGCTGGATTACACCGGCCTGTTTTTTTCTGTCCAGCTCTGACCCAGGTGACAACGCTTGAGTGGTGCGTGCTACACTTAAACGTGCCGCCATTTTGAAACAAGCACTTTTTGGAGTCAGGCGTGCCTTCAGCTGCCATTTTGAAATAACTAACCCTAAGCGTTCCATCCGAGGGCCCTACCGAGGCCGTTGGTCTGACACACCTGGAAGATGTCCAATGCCCTGGGCCCCTGGGGGGCCCCGCATTGGGACATGTGGCGGTCTCTGATTTTATTATAATTTTCCATGGGATACTACTCCTGACCAGGAGTCGCCATGTTGGGTTAGAGCCCAATTCGGACAATGCGGAGCGCGCTATGACCACTCCCGAGGCATAGCGAATCAGGACCTAGCGCTCACGGTCACAAGTGGGCTGTTATGCGAATCATCACCAACAATTCCCGATAACGCTCAAATACTACAGTTGCTAGGACAAGCCCATACACAATAGAGGGGTTCATACGGGAGCTCACTAACGAGTTTCACTAATCATCTTCTCTTTGTCTTAATCAGGATGGATAACCAGGCATCAAAAGGTTCTACTCGAGCCTTATCACCTCAACCTGGGCTGCATAGAAAATGCTCCTCAAAGAGAAAACACCTCTCTACTACTGCTGAGCAAAGAGGCGGGAGTAAACCTGCGTGTAAAGCACACCGAGCAGAAGAAAAGGATGCTGCTCGTAGGCAGAAAGCCCTTGATCGCCAATGGGCAAAGGCTTCTAAGCGTCCCCGACTGGAAACACATCAAGAACCGGCGATGTCACTGGCGGAGCAGACCAGCAGCCTCCCACCAGATGCCCCTCAGCAAAACCAATCGCCCCTCCCCCCTTGTCCCCGGACCGCAGGGAGGATAATTCATCTGTACTGTTATCTCAGAACATTCCAATCCTGCCTGACGTTGAACCCCTCTCCCAGGAAACAGGGCATAATCGTTCATCGTCTGAATCCATTGAACCAACATTGCCAGAACCAATGTCTATGGCAGACCTACAGGCCAATTTATTAGGTCAGATGAAAGAGTTAATCGTGGCTGCGTTTACTCAATGACCCACAGAGGTCGCATCCGAGCCAGCACCGGGGCCTTCATCATCTTCTCAACCATCTCTGCATCCATCATCACGACGCTCCGATCCAGATTACGATTCCCAGGCATCCTCATCCACGTCTGATTGCTCCTCAGTGTGTTCAGGAGACGAAGAGTTCATCCTATCGGATGACGGAGGCAATTATGCAGAGTCTCCAACAGTCGCAGGTCTATAAAAAATTCAATAAAACTTAAACTTAAACTATTTCGTTCATCTTTATTCAAGACCATCTTGAACAAAGCGAAGGCGGTCACCCAATTGACTGGAGTTCCACAAGATAAAGCCAGAGGAGATACAACATCTCAACCTCTCCCGCAGAAAGAAATGGCCCAGCTACTTTTCATAACTCAGACCACCAAGTCCGAGGAAGTCCTGGCTCCACCACTTTTTATGGACTTAGTCCAACAACAGTGGAACACCCTGGCAGTAGTCCGCCCACCTTTAAATTCGGAAAAGCGCTTTTATAATGTCGCCGATGCCTTCAATTCCACACTGGAGGCTCCCAAGGTTGATGAGCCTGTGGTTGCGCTAGCATCTCCAAACGCTCTTGTTCTGGATTCAGACGATGTACTGAAGGTGGAGGACAAAAAGTCGGAGCAAGTACTCTGCAGACGACACCAAGCGGTGGCGTGGGCGGTCAAAGCGGCCACCTCCGCGTCCTTTTTTAACAGGGCAACCTTATTATGGCTGAAGGAATTACAGGCCAGAGTGGACGCTAGTGATACGTGTATCCACCAAGACACAAACAAGTTAGTCGCAGCAGTCGAATATTCGGCCAACGCCACCCTACACGCTGCTAAATTTGCGGCCAGAGCCATCGGCACCTCAGTAGTGGTGCGACGTCTAATCTGGCTGAAACACTGGCAGGCAGACCAGCGTCAACGCTGGAAATTGGCATCTTCTCCTTTCATTGGGGTCCAACTTTTCGGGGACGCCCTGAAACCGGTTCTCGTCGATTCCAAGGATGGACGGAAAAAGATGTCTTTGGGATTTCGCCCTCCAGACCGCAGAAGACGGACCTATTTCCGTGGAAACAATTATCAACAGCAGTCCTTTCGTGCACCGGAGGATTTCACCTTCCCCAGCCAGCACCAACAATTCCGACGCAATGATCGACAGCAGTCTCGACCCTTTCAAAACAAGCAGCAACAGTCCTATTCCCGACATCCCTACAAGGGAACTCGTGGAAAGCCTTTCAGACGAAATAAATGACTGGACCGAACCCTCCCGTTGGTGGCCGCCTCACTCTCTTCACCAACCAATGGGAGGAAACCACTTCCGACATCTGGGTGAGGCAGACGATTCACTTCGGGGTCACATTAGAATTTCTAACAACACCTCCAGACAGATTCGTGGAGTGCCATGTGTCCAGCAACCATCTCACCAGACACTTATGAAAGAGGCAATAAATCATCTGCGCCGCATCAATGCTATTTTCCCAGGTCCCCCCGAGTTCCGAGGTCTAGGCTTTTACTCCATCCTCTTTGTCATACCGAAGGCGTCAGGAGGGTGGAGGGCGATCCTAGACCTCAAGCATCTAAATCGGTTCATTGTCTATCAGAAGTTCAAGATGCATACGTTACGAAGCATCATCTCCCTTTTACACCACAACGACCTGTTGTTGTCGATAGATCTTACAGAAGCCTATCTCCACATTCCCATTCATCCCTCCCATCAGAAATTCCTACGATTCTGTTACCAAGGCCACCACTACCAGTATCGGGCACTCCCATTCGGCCTCTGTTCCACCCCACGCATATTTACCAAAATTATGGCAATTCTGGCGGCCCACTTACGGCAGATCCCGGTCCGGGTACACATCTACCTGGACGACATTCTCATCCAATCCTCATCCCTTCGTTCGGCGCATTGGGACCTTCAAACGACTCTCGACCTGCTACGGGACCATGGCTTCATGGTAAACCTTCGGAAGAGTCACCTCCAACCCACCACTCGGCTCCAACACCTGGGAGCAATTATCAACACCAAGCAGGACAAAGTTTTCCTCTCACCAGACAGGAAACAGAGTCTCGTGCAATCCATCTCGCGAATATTGCATCGGAAGAGAGTATCTTTGGCGTTCCTTTCCAAGGTTCTTGGCAAGATGGTTTCTTGTATAGATATAGTGCCGTGGGCAAGGTTGCATACTAGACACCTGCAGTGGTTCCTCCTGCCACACCAGTGAGAGGGAGTGAGTCATTCTCACCGCGTAGTCTGTGTTCCTGTCAAAGTCCTTTGTTTCCTGCAGTGGTGGATCTCCAACATCCACAAGGGTTGCCTGTTCCACGAACCGGAGTGAACCACCCTCATGACCAATGCCAGTCTTCTGGTCTGCGGGGCACACCTACACCATCACATCACACAGGGACAATGGACTCCAGAAGAACGCGCGAGGAAGATCAACTGGCTAGAGTTGAGAGTGGTGCACTTGGCCCTGCGCAAATTCTCGCAGCACGTCTCAGGACAACACATACTGGTCCTGACCGACAATGTGGCAACCAAGGCCCACATAAATCGTCAGGGAGGGACCAGGTCGAAACGACTGATGGACGAGGCTCGCTGACTGGGCTCCTGGGCAGAACAACATCTACTATCCATACGAGCACAATACATTTCGGGAGCCTCCAACATGCAAGCGGATTGGCTAAGCCGATCCAGAGTGGACCAGGCGGAATGGGCCCTGCATACCTAACTATTTCAACAACTACTGGATCACTTTGGACCAATGCAGGTCGATCTCTTCGCCTCTCCGACCAATGCCAAGCTCCACCGATTCCTGTCCAGGTTTCCGACTCCGCAAGCGGAGGGGGTGGATGCTCTGCGAGCCAGGTGGCCCAGCGGCCTTCTCTATGCCTTCCCTCCACTACGCTTGATCCCCAGGGTGCTCCAGAAAGCAAAGAAAGAGAGAGCACAACTTGTTCTCCTAGCCCCATACTGGCCACGGAGACCCTGGTTGGCCAAGCTCCTGCACCTGTCAATTCAGCCCCCCTGGAGACTTCCAATTACCCTGGACTTGTTGTTCCAGGGAGAAATAACACATCCGGATCCGGATTGGTTGCAATTAGCCACGTGGTTATTGAACGCGGCTCGCTAGTAGCAAAGAACTTGCCCTCGAACGTCATTCATACCATCCTAGCGGCTAGACAACCCTCGACCATCCGGATATATGAGGCAACTTGGCAGGCCTTTGCTAAATGGTGCTCCTGTCGGAACTTACAACCTGTTGAAGCTTCCCTTCCTACCATCTTGCAGTTTCTTCAAGACGGATTAGACAAAGGTCTCAGGCCCAATACCCTTCGCAGGCAGGTGGCAGCTATCGCCTTTGTCGTCGATGGCGGTATGGGTTCATCCATCTCCAACCATCCCATGATTCATCGGTTCCTCAAAGGCGCAACCAACCTGCGTCCTCCACCAATCCATCGGTTTCCTACGTGGAAATAGCCCACAGTGCTGCAGGCGCTTACAAGGGCACCGTTCGAACCGCTACACATGGCTTCAACAAAAATTCTCACGTGGAAGGTTTGTTTTCTTGTAGCAGTTACGTCAGCTCGCAGGATATCAGAGCTGGTGGCACTTTCAGTGCGAAGCGATCTCTGCATTTTTCCTGCAGACAAGGTAACATTGCGGTTAGACCCAGCATTTACGCCAAAAATAAATTCTTTTTTCCACCGTTCCCAAGAGATTGTGTTGCCTAATTTTTGTCCGGCCCCATCTGACCCGTTAGAGATCCGCTGGCATAAGTTAGACGTTCAGAGGGCTCTCCGTATTTATATTTCCAGAACGAACTCCCTTCGAAAAACTGAGGCATTATTCATCAAATTCCATGACAGTTCATTAGGCCAGAAGGCTACCTCTTCCATAATCGGGAGATGGCTGCGTTCTTGTATTGCGATGGCCTACGACATTCAGGGTCTGGTAGCCCCTCAAGGGATTACTGCACACTCAACGAGAAATGCGGCGGTATCGGCGGCCTGGTCCGCTCAAGCCTCGGTAGAGGAGATCTGTAAAGCGGCCACGTGGGCATCTCCTTCACCATTTGTCAGACATTACCGTATTGACTCGTA
>JANHFJ010002749.1:89408-111755 GCA_032468195.1 Cerberus rynchops
TCAACCCATGATGCTTAGCGAGGTGCTACCTCCCGGCGGGCCGGGTAAATGTGCTCCGCGGGCCGCATGTGTCCCACAGGCCGTAGTTTGAGGACCCATGTGCTAGATTTAAAAAAAAAAATCTTGTGTATTTTATTTCTTTGCTCCTAATGCCATCTAGTGCTTAAGGGAGAAAATGCAAGGAAAGATAGATTAACAGTCACTATTTTATGTAGTCAGCTCACAGACTATAAGGTAAGGTGCATTAACCGAATTGTTAAAATATATTTTAAATATTAGAACTTAAATTGTGAGCACTACTTCTTATTTTGTATTTCTGCAGCAATAAATGTGTGCTAGATACAATAAAAGGTACACTTGAATTATTTACTCAACCAGTTCAGCAAACTGGCAAAACTGGAATACCTGCATTTTATTATTGTAGTTCATTCCATGAATACACTAACTAGGAACATTTCCATATTTTAATGATGCTATAGGGCAAATGGCTTTTGTATTAACTTGTGTTTATACCTTTCTACAAAGAGCTAGCATACATACAATATATACATACCTTTATGTTTTCCCCTTTTGTGGTAAACAATGCTATTAAGTGCAGAAAAAAATAAATAAATCGGAGACTAATTCTTATACCATTCTATATACTGCCTTCTGCTCTTTGACCTTCTTGCTTTTCACCCTTCTAAGGGTATCATCAACTCCATCACCCTTCACTTTTCAAGTCTTTCCCTTCCACTCCACCACCACCATCTGCAGAGACTCAAATCAAGCAAGGTGGCAGTCATGCATTTAATCAAAGATCACCTCTTTTGTATATGTGTGTAGTATTGGTGCATATACAAAAGGGATGTTAATTACAACACGCGCCCTCCATCTTGATTACCCTTTCTGCCCCCCTCCCCAAGGAAGCTGTTCCTTTCAAGCCTTTCACTCTTCATTTTGCAGTACAATCTGTATGATCAACCTACCTTAACATCTTGCATTGGTCACGCATATTGCTATTCAATCCACATTCGATTTCTGACTTCATCTCTTCTTGTTTTAGCACATGTGCTTCTTAATCAGCCAGCCAATTCTTAGTGCATTCAATTATGTTTTCCATACAGGTGCTGCCACTTTGGGTGAGGTTGAAGATATTGTCATAATGTTTTACCTGTGCTTGGGAGGCTGTTGGGATTTAGGAAGGATGGAACAGACTAAAGCTGAACTCAAAGAGAGGTGGAGTGTTATTCTTGGTTCACTGAGGTTCTCCATCAGCCTCAGCGTGGTTCTTGCAGGAAAGGCAGAACACCAGAAGGATCACATCTAGGATTTGGACATGAGTCTGGACTCCATTATGCTGCTGGATGGACAAGTGAAGGCTGATACAAGGAAAATGTCAGCTGGAATCAACTGATCTGATTTGTGATTCCAGCAGAAAGCACAAGAGGTACTTCACTTTTATAAGGTGAAAGAGGATGAACTTCAGATAAACTAATTTTTGTTTATAGTGGCACCTGGATTGGAAGGGCTGCCTGTTAAAAATCAGATTAGCCCATCTTTGCTCACTGCAAGCTGTTGAAAACAGCTCTTCTGGAGAGTATTTGGAAAGTAACATGCTGCTGCTGTCTGTGCTGTAAGAATGTTATTGTTGCTACATTGTTTATTTTCATGTTTTTAATTAAATACATTTTTGCTGTGAACATTTTAATATTTGTGCATACCATCTGTTACTGTTAACCAGCAGGAATCCTTGCAGATTATAAACACTTCATAAAAAATAAATGTGCATGATTATGTTTTAAAATCATCAATACGTTGCTGGCTGTGGTAATGCAATTACCCATGTGAACAAATTTCTTTCTGCCTGTTCTGATTTATTGCCAATTTAGTTGCTAGTTTAATGGCTTACATAAGAGTTTACTATTAAAATTATGATTGCACCAGCTATTATTTATACAAGTTAAGATTTCTTAACTTTATTCACATCTTAATTCTGTTTTTAAATATCCATTTTTAGAAAAAATAGGTGTACAAATAAGATGTGCCCACCTTATAAGATATAACTACTATTTTACTGTGAATCAACTTGAAGAAATCAACACTCTAATTCCGAAGAATGATGCAGGAACAAATAATGCATGAATATTCACTGGGTCCGGTTGAACAAAGACTTACTTTGTAACAACTGTGTAGAACAATAAAAGAAGGTGGTGTGAGAAAACTCAAAACAAAGTAGACTTAAAATCTTTGTTTAAATGGAGTCTGCAAATTCCAATTTAGAAAACATTTTAAAAACATTGTTAAATGCCAGTAATGAAATTTCTCACTTAACAACAGAAATGTCAGGCTCAATTGTGATTTTAAGTTGAGGACTGCCTGTAAATGGAAGAATGATATATGTGTGTGCATATATCTAGACAGAGAGATTGTGTATACAGTATGTATACCACATGGTGAACACAGTCCCCATGAACAATTTTTTTATATAAATTACATCTAACGTTTGAATCAATTACCATTTTCTTCCAAACACATTGTTGTTTGATTTGCGGCTTCTGAATATTCCTAAATTCAGTAATCTCTTCTCTGAAGAAAAAATAAAATATTGCAATTGATCTATGGAGCTTGACCTTTAATACAATCTGTCCATGTAAGAACAAGCCTCAAAATGTCTTAAATCTCGTACTTATTTTTTCAGTACGAAAAGCATCAAGTTTTTTCTTCAAATATAACTAATAAACTACAATCTTCAGTGTCCCTAAAAGAAGATTCACAATATCCATTAGAAGACAACAACTTCAGAACACAGCTAACACCTCTCAATAGAAAACTGCAAATATAGCACCACCAGCAGATTTAGAAGAATACTTTCATGAACTTTAATATATTCTGTGCCATCACAGAAAGTGAAAATTAAGCAACAGAAATACACAGAAATGAATGCAGGTCTGAATCGGAGGTTTACAGCTTTAGGATATTATTCATTAGAATTTAAAAAGGCTTAAATCTATTACTTAGGACAGTTTATTTTTTTCTTCTCCCTAGAATCCTGCAGTTTAAGATAAACCACCTGCTAACTGCAATTAGCCATACAATTCAGCCTAATTATGATGTAATTCTAACATTAGAAAATACAGTGCTTTTCTATGAACATCAAGCATAAAAGCTCATCAGCATTTCCCAATTTTTAAGACATTAATAAACACCATAATTCCATCCGTAACAATTTCACATGAATGTAAGCCATGAATCAATATATTAATATGTATATTAATGCATACATGATTTACCAGGTGAAACAAATGTGGTAACTAGGTAAAGCCTGCCTAACAAATTAATCCCATTATAAAAAAGGAGAAAATGAAGCAGATTTATTTATTGTCCTTAACAGGAGCAAGCTTATTTGCTGACATTGTTTGCATGATATTTTTCTTGGCTTTGCTGGAATAACAAATAAGACTTTCCTCTCTGTTTTGGCTGCTGCTAAGACAACTTTTATGTATTGTCTTAAACTGGTTCTGAATAGATTCATGTTGTGACCAGGGCCATGTGTTTGCTTATTTCTGATCACCTTTTCTACTTAATGTGCTTTTTCTAGGGTTGGCAAATTAGTGCAGCTTTTTAAAACTGTAACCCCCTGCCCCTAGTCCCTTGTCCATGGCTATGCTGGAAACAGCTAATAAGAACTGAAGTTCGAACCATCTGATTCGGCCTACTCACGACCTAATTTATTTGACTTGTAGCCTGAAGTTAGACTCAGGAATCCAAGAGAATCAAATACTTTATGGTGGTCCAGCTTATAATACTATTCATATTATAGCACTCAGCACAAATACAGAGTGTAGTACTTTCTCTACATTTTATTGGAAAGCAGTAATTGTTCATTCACAGGAGACTGACAACGCTATATACATGCACAGATATAAAAGTAGTTTAGGTGGGTTTATGTATATACTGGCCAGTCTAGGAATTTAAATGGGATGGATAAATATATACATATTAACAAGAGTAATTAAAGAGGCCACATAGGAGGTGAGAGTAAGAAATAAGCAACAGAGAAGATCAAACTGGCAATTACCCAATGAGTATTATCACACACTTAGACTTATTTGGCACTTTTTCCTATGCTAACATGCAAAGTTGATCTCAGTAGCTGGGAAATCTATGCTTCATTTTGTGTAGCAGAGACTCTTGCACAAATACAATTTAATTTTCAAAGTTATATATATCGTGAAAGTATAATAGTAGGGGCACTAAGGATCAGCAAAATTTGACAATTTAGAAGTAGGAAAACACTGGAATGTTCCATTGCTCTTCAGTTTGGCATAATCTAGAAGGGAAACAGAATGTTCTGGAGTTCTCTGGAATGTTCTGTTCCTGAATTACTAGAATGTTGTGTGTCCCTACTGGGTGATTCACATTATAAGAAGCATAGAAAAATGTGAATGGCACTTAAAAACATTCAAGCCTGTCCCAAGGAGACAATTTAATTTAGGACCAGAGTCTTATCAATTGCCTTCTCTTTCAGTTTCTCGGCAGTTTCTGTGTTCCTTCGGCCATACATATTTCTCTGACTCACAATATATGAATCCACAATGTCCCTCACATCACTAGAAATAAAAATACAGAAAACATTTGGAGTCAGAACATGTGAATTAGGTTGTTTTTCAACCAGCAAAAGAAAACTCTGTTTTAAATAAACAAGGCTAGGGAAATATCTAAATGATCTGGAAAATGAAAGATTTGTTGTCAAGAGTTATATATTTGGATCATACCTTGAAGCCTCAAAATATAATCTTATATTATCATCCATAGTCTGCTGTTGTTTAAAACTGTTCTTAGAATTCAAACAAAGTCAGACTAATGAAACATATTCTATTTTTACCATAGATTCTGTTTTGATTAGGTTGTCCTAGTTTCCTCCCCCAAGCTGGATATCCTGACCAACTTTTATATATACATAAAAATAGTCCTGTAAAAAAACGATTCTATAGACCCATGGTGGTGAACCTCTAGAACGTGTGCCAGAAGGGCACGCAAAACCATCTCGCAAAAAATGCACAACACTGCTGGCTCGTTCCGTTCTTGCGCAGCGATGAACGCCAGCCAGCTGGATTTCATGCATGCAGGAGCAGTGAAACCCAGAAGTGCAGCATCCCAGTGCACATGTGTGTTCTGAGAGCCGGCTGGCATGCACGACAACCAGCTGTTCGTCGTGCACCCATGCGCACCAGGAACCCAGAAGTCCGGCTGGCCGGCTCTCAGAGTACGCATGTGCTGAGACTCTGTGCTTCCAGGTTTCGCTGCTCTGGTACGTGTGAAAGCCAGCTGGCCGGCACACATTACTGCACGAGAACAGGATGAAAAGCCAGCGGTGCTGTGCGTTTTTCGCAGGGTGGTTTTGCATGCCCTTCCGGCACAAAACTGGCACACACTGACGTAAAAGGTTTTCCATCACTGCTATAGACCTACAGTGGGGAGGATGGGTTACCTATTTGGCACAATGAGTTTCCTCTTTACAGGAAAAGTTGGAGTGAGTTCTCAATAGCAGTCCCCTGGTGTGTTGTTCATGAGTTTAGCATCTTGACAAATTAAATACTCCTTAAGGGAGCAGGTTTTATCAGAAGGCTAAACCACTTTTCTCTCTCTGCCTCCGGGCGCAGAATTAATTAAGTGGTTGCCATACAGTGTTATAGAAATAAGAGAAGGAACAAAAATATTCTACATGGAAGGAACTGACCATGAAAGAAACAGCACTGAAGAGAGAAAAGATCTTGTCTGTTGGAAAGTGGGAGATACAGTGAGGTGGAGTGGGATGGGAGAAGAAGAGAAATGAAAGTATGTTTTGGAGGAGTGATCGTAAAGCAGTGGTGGGAGGCAACTGGTTTTACTACCAGTTCAGTGTGCATGCACGCGCCATCCACATAGCTTCTAAAATGAAAGTATTGCCTTACCAGAGTCAGCCCGGATGAGTAAGAAGGCTGCAGAGGTGCACAAAACAGCTGTTACACTCGATCCAGCTGTTTTCAAAGAAAAGAAACAAGGGGATATAGGACAGGATAGGGCAGGGGCAGGTGGGTGGGGCCAAACGTCACCACCGGTACCGGTTCAGAACCATTATGACCAGGCTGAATACCACCACTGTCCTAAAGAACTATAGAATAAAAAGTAAAGTTACGTTCATGTTCCCTCTTCATTTTGCATTAAAGTGTTAGAGTAGGCTTTTTGGAACATGACAGATATACTATTCTAACTTCCAGAATTCCAATCCTCTTAGAAGTTGCCAAGTTCCAAAAACTCTACCCTGGCCTGGGGCACCATGATGGGCTTGTTTTTTAAAGTGACATTACTTTCACTTTTTGTGAAAACAGCCATTCTGTGATGGCATTTTTTTTAAAAAGCAAGACTATAACATGCTAAAAAAATCTCCCAATTTCTTTGACATATCGTCTAGTTTCTTTTTTATTCTATAATTCCACTAGTGTCATTATTGAGTTTTTATAAAGCTAAATGAAGTGGGAAACCTTCCAATCTCAATAAAATCAGCGAAGGAAGCCTAACGTAGAATAAGCCTGTAAAGAATAAGAAATCACTGAACATTATTAGGCCTTTTTGGAAGTAGGCCCCACTGCTTTACCATTATTTGCAATTCTTTGCTGAATGTTACTAAAATCCAACCTCTCTTAGTTTTCTTACTAAGTTTTTTGAGGGTATCCAGCCTTGTCCTTTTGCTTTTTTGAATCCACTGAATATAGCCATAAGCAACCTTTGCACATCTAATACACTTCAATATGATTTCTATTAGCACAAATAATAAATCAATTCATTGGCATTCACAATTCAAATAATTTCATTACCTTGAAACAGGCACAGATTTACTTAGAGATGTAAAAGAAGCCATTTTCACTTCCGCATTTCCTTCACTAAAAGAGGAATAAAAAAGAAATAATTGTCCAAAAAAATGCCCCCCCATCACGGGATAATAATTTTATTGTGAGCAATAGAATGATATAAAGGAGTGTGCAAACATTTGACTTTTCTGGAATGTCTTAGAAGGCCTGGTGTTCAGAAATAAATTAATATAACTAGTAAGTACAGGGATGGGGCAAAGAGGGACCAGTCTTCATTCTCAACTCTGCCCGTAGCAATAGCAACAGCATTTAGATTTATATACCACTTTTAAGAACTGCTTTCTTAAGCAGTTTACAGAGTCCAGCCTATTGCCCCCAACAATCTGGGTCCTCATTTTACCCACCTTGGAAGGATGGAAGGCTGAGTCAACTTTGAGCCTGGTGGGATTTGAACTGGCAGACAGTCGGTGCTAAATATTCAAAAAAAGACCCATAAATGCTGAAGTGCCTCTCTTTCGAACCCTTTCAACTTTCTGGAAAGAACATAGGAACACAATACTCATTTATCAAATTATTTTATAAATATCCACCCAGAAGGCACCACCTAGCTAACTTTGGTTGATCTTGGCAAGCTAAATAGAGACAGACCTGATTGCTACTGCACATGGATGGAAAATAACATCAGGCTTACAAACCAGACTAGGAAGTGTAAAAAGCATTCCATAAATCATCCAGGAGACTTCAATTGTTGCCAAGAAAGTTATGGACATGCCCATAAAACTCACCCAGAAACTGTCCTCAAATCAAAACAGATTTTTACCTTTACTTTTCATCTCACAGAATAAGTTGAAAAGCAATTAAAGAGTTGGGTCTTCAGATAAACATCTCCTGTCCAACTGAGGGACATCTTTGCTGCTTGGATGACAAAAGTCTGATTAATTGATTGATGATTGATTGATTGATTCATTCATTCATTCATTGATTTGTGTGCCATCATGTTACTGTCAACTCTTATCAACTGCATACATAAGATTTCCTCCATAATAATATATCCCTAACCTCATCTTCCAAATCTTCTAATGATGCACGCATTGTCACTATAACTGAGTTACTTCTTCTCTTTCTTTCTGCCTTTCCCAGCATTACTTACTTCTCCAGAGAGTCTTTGCAAAATGTGTCCAAAATAGGATTATTTCAGACTTGGTGGTCATTTGAGCCTTGAGTGAGAATTCTAGATTAATTTGTTTGATGGTCCATATATTTGGAATGTGGAATGTGTTTCCAATTTCTTATTGGACTTATTTTATTATAAAGAAAAGGGATCTTAATCCTTAACAATGTTTAATGTTTTACCAAGTACAGTTTTAAAAATATTAAGGAACAAATGGAATGTGTAGCATTTTCAAATAACACAATACTTTTATTGTAGGAAGTTAAATGCTCATCAAATACTCAAGCACTCAATAGAATTTCATTCTGTGATCTTTTTATCAAACAATATAAACAAAATAAATATGCATGTTTTTGAGAGGTAACATCAAGCAAAAGTATTTAGCAAAGAAAGTCAGAGAGAGTGAAAGGGCTGACTTGATACTAAAACCAACCAATCAAAATGAAATGTGAGACTTGGAAGCTAATAATTATTTTATGCATGCCTCAAACTTCTGGGGTTTTAAAAAAGGGTAGATCCCCTTCTGTTTTGAAACTATAAAATTAGCAATAAAAGGAAGTAGCAATCATGTCAATGTTAGAGAATCAAAAGAAAAAGCAGAACATGTCAGAGAATTGGTAGATCTGTCCAATCTCTTCTTATCAATCGCTTGATAGATGCTAACTATAGGGGTTGTTTGTTTGTTTGATGCTTGTTTTCCCAGATAATACAAATTTGTGCAGAAGCCACCTTATGATCTTTGGGAGATGCTTGTCCTATCAATAATTTGTGCTGTAATGTTAATTGTTCATTTCTATGGCGTGAGCTTCTGCAACAGGAAACTCTGTGTATAGATGATCCCAAACCATGAACTATCTGCATGGAAGCTTACATAGATCGTTTCCTATGTAAGTCTGAGAGTATCTTTGCAACGTTTTGGAGAGGTCCCACTCACCATCTTCAGGCTGGAGCCTTCTGCTTCGTGCCAGTGCAAGCAGTGTGTGACCGGAGCTGCTGTCTTTCTATAAATACTGGTGGGGGGGCGTGGTGTGCTGGGCTGGTTGACTGCGCTGCTGCCTCTTGGTTGGTTGAGGGAGTTAATGTTGGTACAATGGGCTGTGTGATGGCCTTGTGAGTTTTGTTGTGGAGATATCCTGGAACTTGTGCTGTAATCTCTTGGGTTGCTTGTTTTGTGATCTTTTTTCCATTAGCCTCCCATGTTTTAACAGCTTGGGTAATGGGTTGTATGATGGCCTTGCAAGTTCTTTTGTTGTGGTGTCCTTGGTCCTGCATTGTAATCTTCTGGGTCGTTTGTGTTTTGAAAAAAGATCACAAACAAACAACCCAGGAGATTACAGCACAAGTAATGATGGCTGCAAGGGTCATTCTGACCTTCAGAAGTTGTGGGTGGTTCATCACTGGAGGTTTTTAAGAAGAGATTGGACCACTGCTCACCTGAAATTGTATAGGGTCTGCTACTTGAGCAAGGGGTTGGACTAGAAGACCTCCAAAGCACCTTCCAGTTCTATTCTGAATTGGATTGAATTTTTTTGTCCCATCCATTCCCATTAATCACCAGCACACAAAAGAATGGCATTTATTACTGCTCAGATTTTGTTCTCAGTTCAAGTTCAAGTTTGCTGAATTGAGTTCTCTGCTTATCTACTTCATTTCAATAGTACAGTTTTTAAAAATCAAAAACAAAACCCAAAATGTTTCTTTGGGGTTTTTTTATATGACAGGTGGCTTTAAATTTGCCAATTCAGAGGGTATTTTTTTTTCTTCTCCCCTCCCCTAGGTTTTAGAACAGGAACAAAGAAAAGTAGGGGAAACACCTATTTGAGTCTCCTTTTTGTTCATTCAGCTATCCAGCTGACTGGAGAAAAAAATAGTTGGTCATTAGTTTGAAATGAATGTTCTCATACTATAGAGCTGACAATACTTGGAACATTGGGGGAAGGGGGTTTGCCTTCTACTGAATGAGCCTCAAATAATGAATCCTATAATTAGAAGTCATACCAAGAGATCAGCCAGGAAATAAAATTGGTAATGAGTTCAGATTGAAAAAGGTCACCTTAAAAACTGGCTCCTTGGGACTTCAGCATGTCCTTGAAAGAAGAGCACTTGAATAGAATAGATTTGAATAAATGTCAACTGTTTTTTCCCAAAACAAAATGAGGCAAAAACCACTGAACAAAACAACTTTTTTCTTTAAAACATCAAGTACATGATTTGTCTATTTTTATAAGCAATTACTGTGCCTACTGACAGGCAGATGCTCCATGAAAGGACCAACATTCTTTCTTTTCTTTCTTTTCTCTCTCTCTCTTTTTTTCTTTCTCTTTTTCACTCTTTCTCTTTCTTTCTCTTTCTTTCTCTTTTTCTTTCTCGCTTTTTCTTTCTCTCTCTCTCTCTCTTTCTTTTTCCCTCCCTGCTGATATGGAATGTGGCAGCAACAAGAAACCCATCGATGTGAAACGTCTACTACAGTTGTATGAAGCTATGTTTCACTGTAAATAGAGGAGGTAGACAGGACATGCAAACCTATAACCAAACCACTTATGGCTCTTTGCTTATCATCTTAATATCTTTTATTTATCTTATAACCTTAAGCAGAGAACAACTTCTGCATTCCATAATTTGTTTTTGAATGCCTGGGAAATTGACTGGAAAGATTGTCAAGATTTGACTGACTGCTTGAGTTCTCTGAACATATTACCAACATATGCTTAGTAGTTCGTGTTTAACCTGAGGTTTACCTTCCTCTCATTCCCCAAAGAGATCATGATGTCAGGGAAGCAGCATTAAAAAAGCTAAGTGTGGCTTACAATAACACACCCAGCTGTTGAATGATTCATATAGTACAGGATAAAGCAAAGACCATGTCACACTGACAATGTCAGTCTTCATCCTGGACATAGATCAGAGAAGTCATGGTTGATGGTAAATATCTAGGAAACTGAATGATAGAATCCCTGTTTAGGAAGCAGCTATAGACTGTAGAGTCCAAACAATTGCTTAATTAAAGAATTAAAATTTGTTCTCCAGGCAATTGTCAACTTTTGATTAAATATATCCAGTAAAGAGCTCAACCCTCCAAAAGTATTGGATTCTATTGTTGAATTGTTGTGGTTGTGTGTCATTGTTGTTTTCCTAATATTCAACTCAATTCTCATACTGCAGAAGGATTACAGGCTGCCTAAAGTCTAGAACAGAAAGTAATGTAGACTTATTGCTTTGCCAGATCAGGCCCAGGATCTCTATCTGGTATTTCACGTTCCCATGTAATCACTTCAGTTCCCTGGAAAGCTCACCCAGATATAAAATACTGTAGAGTTGTAATTAGAGTCTAAAGTTCTATGTTGTTTCTTCTTAGAGTTCCAAAACAAGTGTGTCCCAACAGAATGTCTAAGAGAGGTGTGAGGAGAAATTGTTTTGAAAAAAAAAAACCCTAAATAAAATATCTGAATCAAAGTTCTCTAATAAAAATCCCATCAGTACAAGGAAGTAGAATTTATTCTGAACTACCAATATTTATAACTATGCTATTAACTGCGTAGATCGTCCTATCTCTTTCTTCACCCTTTGTAAAGAGTAAACCAAGAGAAAGTCCACCAATAGGAGATGTGATGTAACAGAGATCCAAAAGTATTATTTTGCCTTAAGAATTGACACAACATTCTTCTTAAAACACAACTTTCTACATAAAAATTGATATTATCCTCCTTTTATCTGATACTTTCCAAACTCTAACCCAGGATCATCACCCAGGTTATGATAGCTGGAAACTGTAATCTAAAACATCAGGATTATCTCAGATTAGGAATTTGTGATAAGCTATTTATTGTACATTTAAAAATTAACTGTTGAGGTGCAGGTTTTCTAGTGTTTTAGAAAGCCTAAGAAAGGCTTTCTAGAAAGTTCCCACCTTTTATTCAACACAATGCTGAATGCATGTTATCACAGTCAAAAGTTCAATGATTTCCCAACGCCCTCTACTCTCCAGATTGTATGGATAACTAGCAGGCTACCTGGTTAGTTCTTCTAGAAATGTCAAATAAAGCAAGATTATTTTTTATCAGGGAATCTGAAGCATATGTGTTGTGGCAGCTTAGAGAAAGGAAACTCCATTTGTATGGTTATACACAATGTTCTCAAATCTTTCTTAAAACAAAGATACATTTATCATACTTTTTTTGAGATTTCCTTTAAATAGGCAAAGATTTCTACTCTGCAATTAACAAACCAGCCAAAGTAATGCATTTATTCAAAGCATTTATGCCTTGCTTTCCATTTAAAAGAAATTCAAATACTTTACCACTAAAATAAAATTGATCTCAGGATCCAAAGTTAAAACTAACCCTAACCCTAACCCTAACCTTGATGGGAAGGGATCAAAGTAAAAATCAGCCAGCAATTGTGACTGACACAATCCTGACTGATGCAACAGATGAGTGTGAAGAAGTTGACATTCATGCAGGAAAATGCCAATATAATAAGCACATTTGTCAGCTCACTATCCTCCATTCTATCAATGGATGCAGCAGGACTCTGTTGAATACCATGGCTCTTCTGTTTTCCATTCCTCCAAAGGCAACTGGTAACAGCATTTGAAACTGAGTTTGCAGATGGCCCAGCAGCCAATAAAGCAGTACTAACCTATTTCAATTAGACATTTTCTTTGTATAGGTAATCCCATTTGTTTTGTTTCTGTCAATCTGAGAACTAATTTGAGATATTAGTTTAGCTGAGGTGAATTGAGCAGAGAATCAGTTTGAGATGTTAGAAGATTCCCAGCAATGTGGCAGTAGTCCTTATATCTTCTGGGTCAACCTCCAGATCATATGCAATGGGACCAATACTTAGTATTACAGCAAAGGCAATCTGATGCATAACCTCTCATTTTTTAAAAGGAGCAGATAGCAAATAATAAAAAAAGCTACTGGCTGGTTCTTAAAGAGAACTACTAGCCAAGCAGAATTGAGGCAAAATAAATTATCCATGATGCATTTCCAAGCTGACTATTAACCAGGTCAGTTAAAGACTTAGCAGCTGCTACATTCATAATGCATTGTTTGATTTTAGCCTTCAAAGTAGGCCTTTTCCCTCCATTTTTGGAGTGTGCACCAAACTCAACCAATCTGGCTATGATTCAATATATTGTGTTTACCTAAAATAATGAATTCGTTCATTAATGGAATTACCTATGCTGTGCAAATACAGCTCAGCAGTATAAAGCTACCCATTTCTGTGAACGTTTGCATTCATTCTCATTTTTCCCTTCCATATTTATTAGAAATTATAAATACGATTATAAATAGAGTAAAAAAAATGTATAGCCTAGATTTATAACACTCTCTTTCTCAGAAGTTTAGAATGGTATCTGTTTTGTTTGTTAGATAAGCCATTGAAATGATAGTGTTCTGGTCATTAAAGAATGGTTTTTAAAGAATTATACATTTTAATAATTCTTTTTCTTCAAGTGTGGCTTTCCCCTTGAAAATCTTTATAAAGCCCAATAGCACTTATAGAGAAATAAAGTGTCAAGGCCAATGGTTAGCATCCAGGTTACAAAGGGCAACCTGTATTTTCAATCTTTTACATTTCGTGAAAATATATTAAGATCACCTGTGATAACAACCAGTGAAACAGTCCATAAAAGCCAAAATCAGACTTCCTACAAACTGGAACCTAATGTGCTAATATAAATCCCAGAATCTCCAAACATTGAATAGCATTTCTTGGTATGGCACAACAGTCCCGATACATCTAAAGGGTATTAAACTGGAGAAATTAATCTTAGTATTTTGCGTATTCTGACCAGCCACCTCCCACTTCCAAACTTTGCCAAAAACACTCTCCAAGAAAAGGAAATGATTGCAAATGAAGTCATTTCTTCCATACCAGGAGACAGACGGAGAGAAATCCCAGCCTTCTTCCGTTTTTTGTCTTCAGGGCATTTTTGGAATTTCCTTCAGGAAGTAAAAAGGCTGCAACCTAAAACATTTCTTTCATTTGTCAGGCAGCTGAGTTTTCCACCAGAAAATGTTAGAGAGAGATGACACACAACCTAAGAAGGTGAGGGTTATCTTTGTAATCCAACTGCATCCTGTAAAATTCAATAAAGTCTGAGAAATTATCTGGGGAAGTGGGGTTGGGAATGAAGAACCAGCATGAAGCATAGAAGAAGAACCATCTAAATCTCATGTTCCCTCTGAACCAGCCATTCCCAACTTGGTTTTCTCCAGCAGTCATTGGTTGGAAATGAGGGGAGCTATGGTCCAATGCCACTGCACAACTTCCAAGTTTACTGCAAAATTTGGAAAATGTAAGTTCTCACTGGTTGGGCCTCCGCTAAAAATCTGCTCTGGGTTCCAATTGTTTTGATATACCATAAAATGAGAAGTTCACAGAAATGTTTTGTAATGGAATAGAAGTCTAGCAAAACTCACAAGAGGCAATATTCAATGTGTTAAAACTCGGGATTTTAGCTTTAAAACAAACCCTATATGCTTGTAATCAGAAATAAGATCTATTGTGTTCAATAGAGGCTTCCTCCAGGTAAGTAGATTGAAGCTTACTTTTTACATGGAGGAGAATACTGAACCAAAACTATTCTAACCAGAGTGAACATGAAGCTTTGTAGGAAATATTAGTTCCCTGTTTATCTCTTTTGTTCCTTAATTTGAATAGGATGGCATGCATACTGGCATGCATGTATGTAAGGAAAAAGAACACATTTCATTTTTTTACATAGTTGTGAAAAAATTTCAGGGCCCTCACCCACACATGTGCTTCAGATTTCTGTAACAATATTTTTCTCAGTGGTTGAGCACTGTATTTAAAAAGAACTATTTTATCCTATTCCGTGTAACCTGTCTGCAATCAAGTTATTCTTGTAATCATAATTTACTTTTTCTCATTCAGCTTTCCCTGGTTTGATATCTGTCAGATTACAATTCCTAGCTAGAAGGCTAGGAAGGGAGTTGTAACCCAGAAAATCTGGAAGCGATCAGATTGAGAAATGCATCTTAAATATTTATTCTCATTTGAATCTTGGTTTATTGACCTAAGAACCAATATTAAGATATTTGGGATAAACCCTACAATTCAACACTTTCAAAGTAATGTTTGCCTGTAAGAAATGAAATTGTTAAGGTAGCACACATGTCATGCATAGATACCATGATTAATACTGAACTGTAGTTTGAGTGCAGAAAGAAAATGAGTACTTCCATAGAATTCTTAAAGTATCCTGCCAAAACTATAACCATATATGACATCAAAGGAAGGGTAGCTCAATGTACGGTTTATACAAAATCTCAGTTTATTAATACTTAAAGGTCAATGAAGCTATACTGTACAACCAAGTCAGAAACAGTTTACATATTTTTTTTTAATTGCACTGAAAATAATGCTAAAAAGGGCCAATAACCTTGTTTCTAATGTCCATCTATGAATTCAGCCAATACGTACATTAATCTGTGGGTTGCAGCTACTATGATAATAAAGCTCAATAATGCAATATTGATGGATTAACAGCCACAACAGCGGAGACACTGCTGCCATTTTCATTTTTTGTTAATTTAAACTTTGGATCCTCCCAGATGTAAAACACGGCCTCTTCCACTGAACTCTGGTTTTAGGAGGTGCATCCTTCACACACACAAAGACACTCACTCATTTGTTTCACTGTAATCAGCACCTTCAGAAATTCATTCTTTTACAGAATATTATAAGAACAGAAATCCACAATATTCTCTTTTGCAACTGATTGATCTTAAGTGAAAAAGACAGACATTATGTCCCAAATAATTAATATGGGGACCCTCCCTTCAGGTTGAATGAAGCATGAATTTTTCACAAAACTGAAAACAACCAATCCAGATATAAAATAGCATCTATGCTTATTAGCACCTCTACATTTTATATTGACTCGAATTAAAATATACACATACACATACATACACAAACGCAAAATAGCAATGCTGTAATAAAATACATTCATTTAATACAAATAATACTTTCCATGAATGGACATGGATTTGCAGTCCGTGGACAATGAATGGACACACAATGATTATACAAGGATTTTAAATGTGGACATTTGGCTGAAGTTGCAGAATGGCCCGATTTTATGTATGTGTTCATTCTTAAAAGTCTTCATATCTGTGATTCATCTTACAGCTTAAACTATATCTCAGAAATCAATATGTAAAATGTTGCACATTGAGATAAACCTCCCCTTAATCATGGATATATTCATATCTCCAACTAACCAGAAAAAAAATGTATGGTCACAGTGGATAACTAATAAAGTTGTTAACCAAATGTGTGGCAATGAGAGAAAGAAATAGTCCATGCTAGGGATTAAAATAAAATGATCAAATTGTAATGCCCTTACACAAAGGGTTCATTCATATTTATAATGCAGTGCACACTTCTGGCTACATTTTGAAAACCGTGTAATGCAATTGGAAAAATTGTAGAAGAGAGCAACAAAAGAGACTTTCAATATCTTCCTTAGAAGATGATTATAACAAATGGATAGCAATATCACTTAAATTTATATACCACTTCATAGTGCTTTATAGCACTCTCTAAGCTGTTTACAATGTCAGCATATTGCCCCCAACATTCTGGGTCCCCATTTTACCTCAGAAAAATGAAAGGCTGAGTCAACCTTGAGCCGGTCAGGGTCGAACTCCTGGCAGTGGGCAGAGTTAACCTGCAATACTGCTTTCTAACCACTTCGCCACGAAAAATGAACAATTTACACAGCAAAAGAAAATAAGAAATTCTGTATGCTGTGTGTAAAAAAAAGAGAGAGAAAATGTGTGTCCTTCATAAAAACATTAGGATTCAGAAAAATCATCCTAAGAAGTTGATTGGAAGAAGAAAAACAAAAGAAAGTATTTTGTCACACAGCACATAATTAACCTCATTGAATTCATTACAAGACAGGGCAATGGCCACTAACTCAAATGGCTTTAAAAAAGGAATGGATAAATGAATGGGGAATCGGTCTATCAAGAGCTAGTAATTTTGAAGAGCTACAGGTTAGAACAGCCTATCTCCAAATATTAGTTGCAGACCAACAGTAGTAGAAGGGTATGGCTCCATCTCCTGTTTGCAAGCACCCCGGGTTCAGCTGTTTGATGGGGGGGAATGAATGGACAGGAGAAAGAATAAGGAAAAATATGTATCCTACGCTAAGATAAGGGATGTCATACAGCAAAGTTAATTGGAAGGAAATTAAGGTCTCCAGCAGGGCCGTTCTTAACATTCTTATGATTACCATGAGCAGAAATAGGACATGGCCGATGGTTAAAACTGTATACATAAAGCTGCTGTTAAAGTTATTAAAATGCAACTCATTACTGAAAGCAGCATATTTATCAGCTTTTTTTAAAGGTTCAAATGACACATGTATTAAGTTCAAACAACCCCAGTCTAGTTCACATATATCACAGTCTCACTAATTCCTTAAGGATTCAACTACAACCAGGAGTATGGGGCTATGTTCCACAAAGTAACACACAGCAGTCTCCAGCACCTAATTCCCATTGACTTTCCACTGATGATTAAGTGCCAAAGGATACACACACCTGAACAACTCTTTTGAGATAAAATCCCACACCCCAGTTCTCTTTCTATTACTCAGAATATACTAGCACATTTGCTTCCCTTGACAAGGGAGTTAATTGAAGAAGACTGTCAATCCAATACAGCAAGAACTTTGTTTCAGGGGTTCTGAAGTTTTACCTTGGGGGCAAGGAAGGGGAAACAATTTGAAGATATTTCTCTCCTTCCCTGCTCATACTCCCATTCAAAGGCACTGTTTATCCAAGTGTCCACTTTTCAGAGATGTATAAAGCTTGAATATTCCTAACAACCCCAAATTGCCTCAGGGCAAACCAACATACAACATTCTCCCAGAGAGGAAATATTTTCAAAGGACTCTTATGCCATCATCTGGAGCCCAATCAGTACTCCATTTCCCTTTCAGACCAACTCGTTCTCACTCTCCTCCTTCCATCTGGAGACAAGGAAGCAGAGCTATCCCCCACATGTCAGCCTTCAAGGGGCTCAGGCCTCCATTTAGCCAAAGCTCCTAAGACGATGAGGTGACATTACCGGAAGACACAATTGTTTCTGGAGGATCCCCCTCATCTTTTTGAGGATGGGAGGAATTGTCAGATTTGCTTCGGCTGAATTCTATCCCTCCAATGATGGGTCTCTTGACTTTGGCCCCAGAGTCTGTGGTGGGACATGCACAGCACCGTACAATCTTGAGAAAGGCCCTCCGCATCTCCTTGTTGGTAAGTGTGTAGATGATCGGATTGGTGGCTGAGTTCAGAACTGCTAATACTAAGAAATATTCAGCCTTGAAGAGGATGGGACAAGCCTTGACTTTGCATCTCACATCCAGCAACAGAAGAATGAACAAGGGAGTCCAGCAGACAATGAACACACTTAAAACAATAATCACCGTCTTCAGCAGAGCCAGTGACTTCTCTGAGCTCCGGGTTGCTTTGGCCACATTCTTCCGAAAAGTTAGCCTACGGCTCCTTGTCCTTACCAAGATGTAGATCCTACAGTAAAGGATCACAATGGCCAATAAGAGGCCAGTAAATATACTGGTGCAAAAAAGGATATAATGCTTATGATAAAGAGGCAATACTGTGGAGCAGTTCTCCAGGAAGCCAATGCAATTCCACCCCATAATAGGGAGACCCCCTAATATCACAGAGATGACCCAACAGGCACTGATGAGCAAGAAGGAACGGAAACTATTGCTGCCATTATGGAGCTTCATCTTCAACATGGTAATATAGCGCTCAATCGCAATAGCCAGCAGGCTGAAGACCGAAGCAGACAATGCCACAAACATGCTTCCTTCTCTAAGAAACCACTGGGCAGGGGTGAGGGTATAAGTCGTGGAGCCAGACAGAAGGATGTTAGCGATGTATGCCACTCCTGCCAGCAAATCGGAAAGTGCCAAGTTTCCAATAAAATAGTACATCGGTCTGTGGAATTTCTTGGTTTTCCAAATAGTCAGTAGAACAAAGATGTTCTCCAGGATGATGAAACAGCAGATAATGATGAAGACCACTGATGTTGCTTTGATCCCACTTTCAGCATTCTCATTGAGCTTCCCAGTGTAGTTGTAATGCCTGCTAATGATTTCATAGTTGAGGTAGTCACTGACGTCACTCTGGACCTTCATGTGGGGGGCCCTGGCAGAGTCCATGGTTCCAGTCTGGACTGCAGGTTTCCAAGCAACTGGTGAGAGGTGGTGTAGTCACTTGTTGCCCCCTCCTGCTATGTTCAAGGTCTGCAGCTCCTACAGCCAGTATCTTCTCTTGGGTAACCTCAAAAACCAGGACCCTTAAAAAAAAAACCAAGGGAGACAAAGCAAAAGACTATTAGCTAGAGAGTATTTGATTTAACCCAACACAACTCAAAATCCAACCAAGTTGAAATCCCAACATCTCAACTGCCACAAGAGTGTTGCACTCTTAATTATGCAGAAGGAAAGACTATGAAGAAACAGCAGTTCGATTAAATTCTATGCACTACTCATATTTGATTGGTTACACTAACTACACACAAGGCCTGCAAAAATAATAGCTTTTATCTATACAATCATCTAATTTACTACACTGGCTAAGAAAAGCTGTTCTATGGTATAGCACAGGTTAAGAGTTAGAAAGTACAAACCGCAGCAGCCACAGCCCAGACATTGGATACACTCACAGATTAATGCTTGTAATCATGAGGATCCAATATCTATTTCTACTGTACACAAATTGTTCTGATTTTTACAATGGTAACTAAATTATATCACAGCAGGTGGCAGCACCTAGCTGTCCTTGACTGATTTTGAGAAAGCAAAGCTAGCTGGACCTGGATAATAATTAGATAGGATATCAGGAAACTCTTGGAGTGCAGACCTAACTGGGAACTCAAAGAAGACAAACAACCCAAAACCACAAGTAGGAAACAGCAAACCGTTTCTGTATTTCTGCCAAGCAAAGCATATGGATATGCCCCTGTAGTCATCAAATTTGAACTCATCTCAAGACAGACATTCCCGTCTTAGCCAAATTATGCAGTCTGCAACCATAACATTAATAATTTGCTTTTTTAAAAAAAAAAAAAATCACCCAGGCCCATACAAATGAAATCTTTTTTGATACCCATTGATCTAGCTGAACAGAAAAAACCAAGTGCCAAACACAATTCAAACGCATGAAATTAAATCCCTGTTTTGAAAGGCAGAGCTTGAAAACAATGAAAGGAAATAGGAATCACTCAGAATTTCTGAGGCAAGACGTTCCCACTTAATTCCATGTCAACTTCAGTGTGTCAACAAGTCACAACACAACTTATTCTTGTCTATGCATACACCAGGGAAACTAACCCCAACATCACGGTTTATAGCCAAGTAGAAAATTTTTCGCTCTTCAAGTACAACACACATCAATTTCAAGACCTTAGCTTACTTGTCCCCTATGGCAGCCTAAACAATTTTAATTCCTGAAACATCTTTCTTCAGGTGGCTGAAGTAATGGAAAGAAAATTGTTTTGGTTGGTTCCGCATAAACAAAAGAAGCAAGTTAAGCTTCGAAAACACTCACTTTTGTAGGAGAGGCTTAGAAAAGGGTCATCTTTGAACAATGGACTAATTGTATCAGTTAAAAATAAAGATGACCATTAAACTGGAGGGACTATTTTTCACCCATTTTCCAAATCACCAATTTCAGATCTCTGGAATAAACTCAGCAAGAACCTAGAGGACAAAAAGAAAAGCACTTGAACTTTTATAATTGGGAGCAGAGAGAGAAAGAGTGGGGGGGAGGCTGATTTTGGGTTACAGCCTAGCAAGTAGTTTGGAAGGTCATTTTCAACAGCTTAATTAATTTGTGCATGGCATTACTAGATGAAAGAAAGCGCATGGAAAGATATGAGTAAACGTTCATGGTGTTTACACTAAGTATTTAAAATAGCAGATCAATCCAACACAGAATGAAATGTTAAAACTTTCACTGGGTGCAGATGTTTTAGGATAGAAGAAAGTTACCATTTGTGTTCCATTCCTCTGTTGGAAGATCTTACAGCTTATTTTTTTCCTGACTATGAGCCAGGATAACTTGAAAAACAAATGGACTCTTCAAAAAAACATGCTGATGGTCGGTCAATTCACATATAAGTCTTTGACTTTGAACACACAACATGCCAGCCTTTATGCCATATGTGCAGTAAATCATATCTAACACAGAAGTGGCATGTATCATGTTCTGTGTAAGGTAACCCAGCTATTCCACAGAACATGACAGATACATGCCATTTCTGTGGTTTGGCAAGTCCCAAACATTTCACCTTTTAAATTTGCCGACTTTTAGTACCCAGATGTAGAACATCTGTTCTGAATAGGGCTGTGAACCAACCGCAGAAGTTTCCGCTGTCCCCAGCCATTCCCTTCCCAACCTCCTCTCTAGGAAGCAAGAGACATGGGTACCCATATAAGTCCAGAAAACATTCAACAATTAGGCTAAAGAAAAGGGGTAACCCACCACCGTTTCTCCACAGCATCAACCATTTTGTTAAACTATGTGCTGATTTACTTTTTTAAGATATATTTTTAAGACAGCAGAGAAGGCCCTGTGTGGCTACCAACTACACACACAAAGGACTTTGCTTTGAACTTCAGCTGAACGCAGACATATCTCACTGTTCCCCTTTAAACCTCTCCACAAGACTCGCATGTGGAATTTAATTAACTACAGGCTGAAACAACCTCTTAAGAACTATCAGGTCATCAAGCTGACTGAAACCCAACCTTCTGCAACCAAGTTTAGTTAAAACAGATTGGCCCTCCGGTGTAAAAACTGAAACTTTTGTGGCACAGAGGTTAACTAGCAACAGCCAGAACCAACAGGGGGGAAACTGACTTCCAGCCCAAACCTGGCAAAGCTGTAATGTCTAACACCCCTGGATCTTTGATCCTCCAAAGCAGCCTGCTTTTAAATCATATTCTTTCAACATCTTTTCTAAAACTTTTTTCAGTTCCCCGGGAAGAAGAGGCAGTCTGATGGCTGCCCCTCTTCTGAGATTGCCTCTTCTCCTCCATCCCCAGGTAGCACACAGCATGCAAATCAAGAGGGGTTTTCTAAGAACATCAAATATTCAGGTGCAACTTTCACCCAAGGAAACATCTCCCAAGGCACCTCTGGGGCCATTCATTCTGGTTGAAGACCAGAACATGTCTATCCCACAGACTTTACCCAATGGCTCTTATTTTAGGCTGACAGTATCTGCATCACCACCAGACAAGAAGGATAAATTGCGCGTTGGGGT
>JANHFJ010002749.1:282398-297436 GCA_032468195.1 Cerberus rynchops
TGAAGGAGCCGTAATTGCCCACCCCTGGCCTAGAGTTTCCTCACTGAAGGTTTTCCTACAAGGTCTGTATGGCCACTTTCAGGGATGGTTTAATTAATTCATGCAATACATGTTGGATTAGATAATCTATTTTGCAATTTCAAACTCATGTTTTGATATTAGGAAGCTTACATATGAAAAATGAATTGGAAAAATATTTCTAAGAAAGACTGTACATACAATATCATACAGTAATTAGGAATTACATTCAGATGATGAGAATGAAGCCGCACATTCATGCAGTATCTTTTAATTGCATTTACATGGTTATGCCTTATTTTATCAGAATTCTTCTTGATTCAGGAATCTTTCATCTTAATATTACAAACCTATCATATAGTCTTAAGTGCAAAATTGGTTACAAAATTTGATTTTGAGGTGAGCAGGTGTTTTTATTTTATGAGAATACTGGTAAGGCTATAATAACTGAAGTATTGGAACTGTTTTAAAACAGTTATTGAACAGGTTTATGATATGGAAGCAAACCATTTTGAAAGTGCAGATTCTAAATGCTGTTGTTTAAATTCTGTTCTCTATAATTTGTATACTGTGTAATCTTAGGGAAGCATCTTTCTATTTTTTTTAAATAGGAATAAAACTCTTGGGGAGTACTTTTTAGAAAATGTGTTAATTCATTACTACAAGTTGATTTCTGGTTGATAATTCTGTTTTAAAATATATATATATATCTTATATATTTGGATTTATTTGTTTAAATGCGTAATTATTTATTTGATCAGTGCTTCCTATTTTTTTCCTTGAGAAGATAAAGATCTGCATTCAGAATGGAGAACACATCCAGCTGCAGAAAATTTTGTTTTGTTTTGTTTTCTTATGAAAGCAATAAAAATATGAGAGAAGGAGTTAGCAGGGCTGTTAGCTAACCTGGGAAGTCAACATCAAAACATTTTGATATTATTGTCTGGTAAACTTCCTGGTTATGTCTATGGAATCACCAGGAGTTGAGAATGATTTGGAGAGTTCACATTTTAAGTTTGGAATAAAAACAATTTTATGAACCATCAACATATATGCATTAATTCTAGGGATTAAAAAGTTGAAATCAAAGTCTCTTGAGTTAGATTCAGACTTTATATTGATATAATGAGTTTTACAATTGTTAAGTATGTTTGTATTTTCTAAATTAAACTGTTTCTTTATCTTTTTTTTTTGTAGGTGGTTTACTTGAAGAAAACACCAGAAGAAGCTTATCGGATGCTCTTATCTGGGTCTAATCCACCTTATCTTCCATTTAGGTATAATTGTAATTTTGTATAATGTTTTAAAATATTCAAAATGCTTTAAAGAGAGTGAAAACAATTTGGTAGTTCTGGCCATCCTGAAGAGATTATTTCATATTTTACTGACATAAATCTTGCATTCTATACAATGTGTTCTCCACTGAGCAAATTTCTTTGGGTTTTCCTCATTATAAAAATGAAAATTTAATAATGAGATCAGAGACCAGAGAGGACAAGTCTGTACCGAATTCTTTCCTGTGTATATCCTATACTAATATGCTGGATCGCCAATGGACTATATTAATATTAAAGATTTTTCTCCCACTTTTATTACTCAGGGCAGTGAACATATGTAATACATCTCCCTCCTCCTATTTTCCCATAACAACAACCCTGTGAGGTGGGTTGGGCCGAGAGAATGACTGGGCCAAAGCTACCCAGCCAGCTTTCATGCCTAAGGCGTGTCTATAAATTTCATAAGTAGTGTTGCGTTCAAATGCATTCCGGATTTCTCCAGATCATATTACTGTATGTATAGTCTTGAGTAATAGGTACTTAACTGATTGTTCTATCACCTCCTTTATTATTGGGGAAATATGTCTGATTACATATCAAATAAAAGTAATCTATCTTGTTCCTTACACAGTTGATAAGCCAAACAATTCATCTGGCTTGTTTCATTTTTAAAATACTTCTATTAAACAAAATGTAGATGTCTTGATTACTTTCCTAATCTTTAATTTTTTTCATCCTTCATTCTAATTTCATCATTAATTTGTCATATTTGTGATTAATAACAGCCTTAAAGAGTTCAACTTTCATTCCAAATCTTTTCTTAGTTTTCTTAATGGGTTGGGTGATGTTATCTGACATTATGCAATTCATAAATAAGAAGATCTTTAATTTATGATAAGGAACAGGTATCAAGTTGGGTGAATACATGCATACATGAAACTCTACAAGAAGGAACAAGGGAAGGAAAATGTTAGTCACTTGCCCCAATGAACATGTTTCTTTAATCCAAACAAAGACCTGAATGGCTAAGGGTGGGTAACGTATTCCCTTTTTCTTTCTTGTGTGTTTTCTGGCTCTACTCCCTGTCTCTTGTCATTAGCTGGCAACTAATCTCCGGATGGCTGTGCATGCACCACAATTTTTCCCAGTTTTCCACTGTGCGTTTATAACACTATCCCATGAAACGTAGTTAGCTATTGGCTTCTCATACAATAGACTGAATGATCCCTTTTAAAATTGCATTACATTTCTGATACTTCAAACATCCTTAAAACCATCTAGCTTTTCCCACTAATTAGCCCAATATGCTCACTGTAAATGCCTTGACATGCAGGCATGTTCTAGCACAGGGGCCTCCAACCTTAGCAAATTTACGACTTGTGGACTTCAACTCCCAGAATTCCTCAGCACATGCTAGTCCACAAGTTGTAGATGTTGCCAAAGTTGGAGACCTCTGTTCTAGCAGTTCTCCCACTCTGTTCCCTCCTTATGGACTACACTCTCATTTGTTACTCTTCAGTTCCCTTCCTCTTGGCATTCCAAACCTTAATTCATCTCTAAGTTGAATCCTTTAGATTCATGGATCCCAAGCAGCAATAGCCAACATCTGCTGAACATAGCAAAACTACTAGGCTGCTATTGCTGTGCTTACATCAAAAATGTAAAATATCCCGTAGTGTCTCTGTGAGCTTGCTTTTTGGATACTGTGATATCCCGTGGAAAAATTTCTGAGGTGCTACAAGTACTGTGAAATGAGAAAATGTAGGAACTTCTGGACTAAGCAGCTCCCTTACAGATGAAACTTCAGCTCTTCATTGTCCATGTTGATCTTAATTCTTAAACACAAAGACTCTTGTATCTTCTCTCTTTTATCACTTATTCAGAATATTTTTACTGTTAAGTAAATATAATTAAGAAATGAATTAAATTTCTATAGCCACCCAACTCAACCAAGTGATTCTGGGCGGCAATAGATTTCATATCCATCTAGTACCAAATAATCTCCCTTTCTCCATTTTTTTTAATGATTGCTGAACAAATTGTCAGTGAGGGCTATTTGTACTTAGCTTAGTTTCTTTCAGGATTTTTGGCTTGTCAAATCAAATTTTATTCATCACATACACAGTCACACATGGTATGAAATGCAGTGAAATGTGTATAACTTCAGTCCAATTATAGGATTGAAATAGATATGAAAAACTCAGGATAAAAACTTAATATCAATATACTGTAACTGAAAGTTATTTCTTTGTTCTTTTCACAATGACTTTGCAGTGCTTGATTTAAAAAAAAAAGTATTGTTACGTAAAGTTGGAATTTCTTGATAAACCTTTTGATTAATGCAAAGAAACTGCTGATTCAGTTGCTTGAAGAACCTGGCAAAATGCTAAGATCAAAGCTTTGTCAGCCAAAGTTATTTGTAATCAGGTGGAGTTTAGAGAATTGTCAGAAATGTATTCTGAATAGAAAGTATCAGTATTTAAAATAGAGACAGTTCATCAGTGATAGGGAAGTTCTTTTGCTGAGTTGTATATCCATCTGTGTTTGTATTAAACTACAAACAAGAATTCATATATGACCTTTGTATTAGAGTTGGAGAAAAAAATAATTATTTGATTTTGCAACTTAATGCCATCTCCTGAAATTGATCATTCAGAATATATTTTTAAAAACCATCTGACTTAAGATAAAGAAAGATCACATTAACACCGGATTCACTGCTATTTTGCAGTTTTTAAGATCATAAGCTATTAGGCTTACTTATATTTCCTTCCTTTTTCCTTTCCCATCCAGTACTGAATATAATTGTAGGTGATTATTTTTGCTCTTTTCAAAGTCCTACCCTTTTCTAAAATAGAAGTGAAAATTTGAGCTTTGCTGGATTTGGGGAATTTTAAAAGCCAAAAATTGCATAAGGCACCTTTAATGGAATGCACCAAGATTGATGTTGACCTTGATTCAAGATGAGCACACCTAATCTTGTGAAATCCTGAAAGCAGGCGTAAACCTTTTATCCTCTCTTCTTCCCTGTATCCTCTCTTCTTTGAAACAACTATGTAAATAAATACTAGCATGCTCATTTTTTACATCTAGCAATGAATATGGTAGGTGAAGTCAAGTCTATCACATTCAAACAATCTATTATAAAAGTTTAAAAATGAGGTAAACATAATCTGACAAGAATTGTTTTAGACAAATCTCTGCTGTAGCCTGAATTCACTGTATTTTTTCCATTCTACTTGCAGATTAAATTCAGTGTGATATGCTCTAGTCTAGAATCTCTCCAAGAATCGAACTCAAAGAAATTGGCATATAGCCAATTTTTTCTTCCATTTGTAAATAGGACCTGTTTGGCACTTCACCATTAGGCAATCCTGGGCAATTTACGCCCCTTGGGACATATCTGGCCCTTTGCCTGTCCCTTACGGACCTGCACGAGGTGAATCAGTAATTAGAAA
This sequence comes from Cerberus rynchops, assembly GCA_032468195.1. Classification (NCBI taxonomy): domain Eukaryota; kingdom Metazoa; phylum Chordata; class Lepidosauria; order Squamata; family Homalopsidae; genus Cerberus; species Cerberus rynchops. Next base: position 287,152 of record JANHFJ010002749.1, read on the forward strand.
TCAAATGCAAATAAGTCTGTGCCATACATGCAATACAATTGCATTGCTTTTTTTTTTTAAGGCGGCTGCTATTTTTTTTCCATTTATGCATGCGCACAACCACCTTCACAGCTCATTGGTTCAGGCCTCTACAGCAGTCTCATTTTTCACATGGCCCTTTAGGAAAATGAATTGCCATAAAGGTTTAGCCATACCATCAGCTAGTTCCTAGGATGCAATTCATGCAGTTCTGGAGATTTAAATTCATTCAAAAATAAAGAGGGACTCCATATTAGATTTCTCATAATCTCAAACTTCAGTCTTGCTCCTTGATTGGAGCAACATACTCTTTTTTTTGTCAGAAAAGTCTGAATCAAGATAAGTAGCTATGTCTCTTCTTTGTTACACATTAACATTTTCCCATCTTCACTGAGTGACTGGTATCCTGATTCTTTTTGTTTTGCTAACCTTACTTCAGAGTTTTTGCTTTCTTAATAGTTTCTGGCTCTCTGCAGTTCTTTTGTGACTGGCCCCTTTGTCATTTCTTGCATGTGTCTTTTTGAGTTTTTATTTTCAGATCTTCACAGAGCATTTTGGATGGGCACATGGGCTTCCTCTGCAGTCGTTTGTTTGTTTGTTTGTTTGTTTGTTTGTTTGTTTGTTTTTCCTAATTGGAATTCTTCTTGTTTAGAAACTTGTAAGCATCTTGATTTCCTTTTCTCATTAGCATTCTCCGTGGTAGATTCTACTTGTTATCTGAGTTTATTAAAATATGCCTTTTTGAAGTCCAAAAGATGACTTGGGCTGAGAGAGTGACTGATCCAAAGACATCCTGCTGGCTTTCATGCTTAAGAGGCAGGAATAAAACGCATGCTCTCCCAGTTTCTAACCTAGTGCTTTAACCCAGGAGTATCAAACTCATGGCCTACAGGCCAGATGCGTCACATGCTGGCCACGCCCACCCTCGTTTTAGCAAAGGGGTAAAAAGTTGGGATACATCCTGTGATGAAAACTTGACATTGCAAATTTGACACCCCTGCCTTAACTACTAAACCGAGCAGACTCTCTATCACACTCTCTATCACAAGAACAAACTCTTTCCACAAAAGGTTGGGTTTGGGGTTTTTTTGGTACTTCAATATTGCTGTGGAAAAAAAAGTCAAAACAGGCCAGGCAAAGACTGTGGAGTTTGTAGAGGTGAGATTGAATAGATACTTAACAGGAACAAGGGGAGATGCTGATCTACAACTCGCCCATGGCAGTCACCGATAACCCCTAGCTAACACCATGCTATATAATAAGCTCACTGAGCAGATATCTGTTCTGGCTTTGTCTACAGAAATTGTGGGGAGACCAGAAATGCAAATCAACCAAATGTTTGTCTTTTAGCATGAAGGGGAATTGTCAGAATTAAGGGGGCCAGCAAATGATAGGTGAAGGAAAATTTTAACCAGTAAGAGAAGTGACAAACGCAGGGTATTTACTCAAGGAAAACTTTTCTTGATTCCACACATATCAGAGCATTTAAGACAAAGCATAGAAACTTGAAGAGAACATGCAAAAACTTGAACTAAAAATATCTAGGGGTTGAAAGGTATTACAGATGCAGGTTTAGGTTTAAAACAGTTTCATAGCAGCAGGGATAAACCTGTTGCCTCTGGAATGGGAAAAGCTCAATGTTTTCTCAATTCTGTTATTAGCTTTGTCAGACATAACTCTAGGTTTTTCTCCAACAGGCTCTAGATTGCAAAATATTGTTCATTTAAATAGTTAAGTGCAATAAACTTACATAAAAAATTAAATGTTATAGGTTAAGAGAGAGGAAGTATAGCTGCTATTTAGGAGTTCAGTTCCATTAGTCATTGAATTGAATAGTGGGACATCAGAAGTGTGAGTCACATGCATTGAGATCATCATACATGATGCCAGTATGTTATTTACATCAATTTACATTATTTATTTAATAACATTAGGATCTACAGCAAGTAGTCTGTTGCATCAAGATCTACTAAAACAAGTTTTCACCGTATTGATGAGCTTTGGGGTTGAATGACTATGAACTGCTTTTCTTTTATACTGATGTGGCTGGCATCCTCAGAAGCAAAACCAGCTGTTTGGTGCGTACTGTTCAGCAGCACGGGCCTCTGAATTGGGCAGACTAGGTTCTTGTATTTGAACCTGGCAAGCTAATATCTGAGTGAGCCATGTCATGTCGGTCCAAGAAAGCTGATTCCTGATTGGTTCTTTGTCCAATTGGTCTATTTTGAAGAAATTTTAAAGAGTAACTGTTTCTGGTTGTCCAGACTTTGAGCCTGCCTGCTGATTATTTAGGGGGACTTCTGATTGGTTTATTTTTGAAGCATTCCTCATTGGACTGATTTGATACAGGGACATGACTAAATATAAAAGCCTATGCCAGTAAATTTTCATATATTTTAGTAAGGCTTCTATTGAACCGTGCTGTGTTGAAATTCATCTCTAGAACATAAGAAAAAATCGCAGAACAATACTCTTATTAAGCTCCTGTGCTGTTGTGTAATAAAAAGGCACGCTAATTTGTCATACAATGAATAAACATTGCTCATAGTAAATAATGAAATGAGTATTTGTTAATATACTTGAATCTTATACAGAAGAGATTTTGAATAATGATTTGATTTTGAGTGATCTTTTTATTTAAAAAAACTATGACCTTTCAATTATTGTGCTGTAAATTGAGCCCTCTTGAATGTAATAATCATTAGTAACCAGGGAAAACATTTTCATGCATGCCTGAATTGCCAGATATACATATGCCTTCTGACATGTGCCACTTCAATAGCCCAAACATTCAATCTGAACAAAAATATAATGGAGAGCATACTTATCATAATTAATAATTTAATTTTGGTGATTGGATTATACCATAGGTATGTTGAATTGGAAAACCTATTCACTTTGAATGGGTTTCATCAATGAAAAATTTATACAACAATGAAACAGTATTTGTACACTACAGTAATCCATATGGCTCTGAGCAAAGAACAATTTGAAAATGTAATACATTAGAGGAATCAGTGGAAGAAAGATTTTAAAGAATTTATTGCATATACACATACAATTTCTAGAGATATAAAGCATGTCTGGCACTGAAGAATGTTTCTTTGTTTACATGAGTGGCACATCTTGCTGTTTGTTGTTAGGGAAAGAATATATTGTACAATGATAGCTTTGTTAATAGTGTATTGCAAATATATTCTGATCTTGTCAGAACATGCTGCTCTCCTGTACAAATAAAAATAAGGCTCCCTCATTTCGAAAGACAAATAAGCTTCTAGAGATTTAGTATAGTACCAACTCCTTAGCTGTGGTTTCATACGTTGTTCCTGCAAATCTTTCAGCGTTCTGAGAATGAGGTTGTAGACAAATTTGCTAAAATACCTTCCAATGTGTGTCTCTTTGCTCAGTTCACCAGATGTGGAAATTGAATTTGTTATTTTATTTTTTAGATTTCTTCCAGAAGCTCAAGTTGGTGTACCAAGCACTCCCACTTCCTTTCCCCCCCAAAGTGGAGTTGGTTGAATCTTGGTTTCCCAAGTCTCAGTGAAGTAAAATAGTGTCAGAGGCCATTAAAGTATCCTAAGATCATGTCTCTGAAATGTAGTAAAGGAAAGAAAGAAAAGAGTATTTCACTCTATAAATGCTGCATAGTCAGAAACACAAGAAATAGGCCATGAAAAATAGGAAGACGTATCTTTGAAAACATTAGAGGGAGGGAGGGAGGGAGACACCTCTGTAGATCCTGTACGACATGTACAATTTCAACATTGCATAATTTTTTAAAAATAAAATTCTATCACACTAACTTAAGGATGAAGCGCTTAATAGTGTATGATCAGTTGAGCAGGAAATTTACCAAATATAAATTTGTTTATGCCCTAAACCCTGTTTTTTATACCTTACTTAGCACCAAGTCTGCAAAGTAGGTTGCGACCCGTGCCAGTCCAAAGTGTGAGATCTGATTTTGTATGATTTGAAAAATTAATACCAGATTCTATTTATAATATGATCCAAAATGCAATTAGCGTGAGCTAGTGTGTGCATGGTTGATGCTAGCACATACGTAGCTGTGCTATATTTTTAGATGCTAATTGATTGTGCAAAATGGAGAAAAGGAAGGTTCTATTTGATGAAAGCTCAAAAAAAAAAGGCTTATTTTGAAGAACCACAGCAGAATACTGTAGTAACAGCATTAATTGAGAGCTACCTGTAGAGATTACTCCTAAATCCTCTGAATAAGTCTATACTAAAAAGTCATATGAATTGTCCCTGGAGTCTCCTCTGTTGAGTAAGTCATTTTCATAACAATTGCCCTGCCTACATAGAACTGGAAGAGCTAGTAAATTCTTAATGAAACTCCCAAAAATTCCTCTTGCACAAAATTCCTTGCAACTGCTTTCTCAATAGGTTTTTTTTCCTTTCCATAACAAGCAACAGAATCTGTCAAGCATTATTAAATATAATTGCTAAACTTAGACCTGTTCCTTGATTTCTCAATGATAGTTGAATGGGGAAGTACCAAAATTTGATTTTTAAGATGGCTTCTCAATTGTGCAAGGATTATCTGAATCAAAATTGTGTGTTAGGTCTCAGCCCTAACAGAATGCAGTACAGTGTGTTTTGAAAGACTTTCTGTATCTTTTCTCCCAGATGTTCTGTTTGTTTGTTTGCTTTAAAATACTTAGCAACTGCATTGCAGTATGCAGTTAAATGTTATCAAACATCTTGATGCTAACTAAGAGCAACATAGTTGTTCGTTAATCATTCATCCTGATTTCTGACATGGAAGATGAAAGAAATCACCATGAAGAAATATGAATTTGCTATGGATAATATAATATGAAATTAGATTTGGCATCTGGGCACCTATATCAAATCCTTAACAGAGTGTGAATAAAGGACTACTTGCTTCAGGGGTAATTTAAGGAAGATGGGAATACTTGTATCAAAAAACAGTTTCAGAAAAATGACTGGAAGAAAACTAGTAATTTTCAGATGCTACAAAAACAGCAATTTGGATAAAATCAAAATTATTTAGATATATGATAATCAGTAATTTTCATATTGAAATATTTGCTAATGCAGTTCTGTGTTCGGCAAAACTGAGCATTCAAACTTACAATGTCAAGGCATATTTATTTATATTGTCTAGCTATAGGTGAGAGATATATGTGCTGTTACCTTTATAATCAAGAAGAAACTTTCACATACAGAATTTGTATACTGCTTATCAAGAAAACTTAATTTTACTTATGCAAATTTATACAATTTCACAACTTTGTTTTCCAGTATTAGTTGAAGAGCTAGAAAATTACACATTTTTATTAACCATATTTTGATAACTGACCTTTACCTAAACATCTTCTGCTTCCATAAAACACACTACTATAGAAAGTGCTTTTGACTGTAAATTCTGGACATGATTATAAGGGTGGACTACACATGAATATGGATATTGAGCAAAGAGTAATAGCTAAAACCATTTTTAAGTTGGCGGCTCTATCCTTTTTTTAGATCAGTGTAGAAATTATAATTAAAAGCATTCTGATATTTATTGCATAACACAGAAATAAGGTACAGTATAAATATAAATTAATTTACTGATACTTTTAGATTTACCCAGATTACAGCTGGAAAGGCTCATCCATAATCTTTGGGCTCTATTGTATTTAACATTATTTAACTATTTAACAAAGGGGTTTTTTTGGGGGGGTGTTAAAAATTTAAAGAAAAGTATTTAATAAGATGTATATTTGAGGTGTGTTAGCCCTTCAGACATACAAAATATATCTTTTATAATAATGGGATCCTGAAATTTATTTGTACCTTTTCTGAGAAAAAATTATTTTTTTCAGATCACATTTCATTTATTATAGCTCATTGTTATTATATTAGACTTGTCAACTTTAATTAGCACATCTGGCAGTACATCATTTTCACACACTTAGTACTTAGATGAGAGGCATTTAAAACTTGCACTAAAAGTTCAGTTGCTATTCATGTGAATCCATTTTCACTTACATCACCTTTAAAACATTATGGAGTTCTTAGTTTGATTGAAATCAACTACCTATTGTAGTGTTTTTGTACTTTAGCCCCCCATTAAAATCTTTATGTTTAATATAGTTCATTGGGAAGAATCAAGCTGCTTTTGCTACTTATCCTGATCATATTGCCTCAAACATTGTAAAGCTCTATTGAATGATTAATGATTAAACAGAAAATATACTTAGCCTTGGGCAAGAAACTGTATTTTTGCCTGGCCTTTCCCATGCATAAACTTCAAACTTTCCTTTTATAAAACATTAACAAGTTTAATTAACTACGAAATTGCTCTGTTTTAAAAAATATAGTTTCTGCTTCTTCCATGAGCAAACTGTAAATATTGAGATTCTATCACTGATCTGTAATATTTGTTGCAATAACTGGCACAATTCTTCTCACAGGAAAAAATTATATACCTTGTTCCTATTGATTATTTTATAGGAATAACACTGTTTAATAAGTTAAAGAGAGCATGTGTATTCTCTTTCTGTGAAGATTATTTCCTTAGAAATTGGTTGAAGTGAAGGTCACAGGAATGGGGATTGATAGATAAGCAAAAATATGTATAACAAATACAAAGCAGAAATATATGTATATATACTGTACATATTTCCCTCTTAACAGCAGTCCAATGAAATAGAACACTTTTAATAGTACATCACTATGTTTTTAATTGTAATTACAAAATTGATATTAGAGATAATTGTCAATAGACATGGGACATTGGTAAAATTAAGGTATTCAATTTTGATTGTAATCACAAAATATTATATAATATATGAATGTGGTAGTAACCGTACTGCTTTTAGATAAAGTAGACTTCAACAGTATGTTACTACTAGTACTCCTTGACTTGCAACCTCATTTGGAATTGGAATTTTGGTCGCTAAGTGATGCATCCATTAAGCGAGCCATCATGTGATTGGACCCAATTTTCTGCCGTTTTTGCCACAATTGTTAAGTGTATCACATAGTTAAGCTGCAATCGTTGTAAATGTAAGCCAGTTGCCAAGCATTTAAATCACAATCGTGTGACCCTGAGGGAAGTGCAACTATTTTGACCAGGGATATTGAGAGCTGTAATATTAATTATGTAATATAAATTTTAGAAATCAATAAAAAGCCTAAAATCTTATTCATCTAGGTGAATGTAATATAATGAATCCTTGACTTAAAACCATTCATTTAGTGACCATTCCAAGTTGCAACAGCACTGCAAAAGCAAGACGGGCCGCCCTCTGAGCTGCCAAGGGGAGCCCAGCTGCTGCCGCCCAATTGAAGAGAGTGTGGCCGTCATCATAACTCAAATGTCATATTGCTCTTGGGATGGCAGGACAAGCAGAAAATACATGCTGGTGGCGGCGGCACGGGTCGGGTTACAAGCGCCAGCTTCACCCAGCCGGCTCCTCTGACCAGGCTAAGGAGGAGTTGCTGTCACTCCAGGGGAGAGGCGTTTCTCTTGCAACTTGCCCTGAGAGCCTCAGAAGCTTTTTTGCTTATTTGTTACATGTCTAGACTGTGTTTTCAACAGTGAACTCAGAACAGCGTGTAGGGTTCCCCTTCCTGTTTATTCACTTACTTAATGTTATTTATTGATTTAAAATATTTTACCCCGTTTTTCTGCTTCAGAAGAATCCAAAGTGGTGTGTAAAACATCATATGTGCGGGCCACAGGTGCACTTGCAATGGGCCGCATGTTTGACATGCTTGGCCTAGTGTATGAAAACTGTTATACTTAAGTACACTAAAAGGATGGGCTTCAGAATAATTCCACTAAATGGGAATCTAAAGTGTCCAGAGATCCTGTACAATTTTCCTCTTTGGAAAAAACAGTTACTTCATTTTAAAATAATCCTATTAATCTTTTAAATGAACACACATTCTTTAGTTAGTTGAAGCTATTCCTCTCTACCAATTTAGGCATATAATTGAATTGTGATATCCAAATTGCAATTTTTAAAAATCTCACTCCCTTCAGTGTTATTGTGATACACTGCAGCTCTTAGTTCCTCTGACATGTTAATATTTTCTTTTCATAGAGATGCTTCGTTTGGGAACTGTACATACAATCTATCTATTCTCGACTGTCTACAAGGACTAAAAAAGGTAACCCTACAGTACTGAGGGGAAAGAAAATAGAATTTTCAGATATTTTTCAAGAGTGTAACACAGGACATTGGTAGGCCATGATCAGCCCTAATCTGCCATTCATCCTTCAAAGTGTAATCTTTCAGTAGGTTCAGTTGGATGTTTTATGGTTTTCTTTTTTGCACATTTTTTAAAACCTTTGAGGGCATAATTAAGAATAAAAGCAACATAGATTGGGAGGGCAGGGGATTAAGCCTTTTTAAGTGTGCATTTAAAACACCCTAGGAACAGTTTCTTGATTATAACTATCAACCGCATAAAAATAGTTTGGAAAGATGTAAAACAAGCATTAATTCCATGTATATTTTTTCAGAAGGGATTGGATTATTTTTTTTTTAACGAACAGCTTCACAAGAATTTGATATGCTTTCTTCCTAGGCCTTACAACATGGATTTATTGATTTCAAAACATTTGATGCAGATGAATATGAACACTACGAGGTATGTAAATATTTTAAATGATGGAGTTACTAATTTACAGATAAGAGATTTATTATAAAATTTGCTGTACTTGAGACACCTCTATACATTTGGTGTAGTAGTGATGATTTTTAAATTGTATAAGTTTTGAGTTTCTCTATCATAAAAGTATCAAGGAAAAGGAATAAATGTATATGTGCTCACATATACATATATATACATACATACATATACATATACATTTAAAAAAAAAAGAATAATAGGCAGCTAGATTAACCAATTGCTATATAAAAAATCACACTAAGTAATATTAAGTTACTTAAGATAATTTGTTTAGTTGACATTTTCAGGCAGTACTTAAATTTTCAAAATTAATTCCACTTATCTGTATAACTAAAAGTATAATGTCCAGTGATTTCAACTGACACAAAATGCCTACTCATAATTCATTATTTGATATAAGAGGAATTACATTTGGTCTTGTAACAAATTTTAAAGTGCAGGAAGCTGTATTTTCAATGTAAAAATATTAATGTTGATTGATTTTAATTATGAATTGTTTTAAACATCAATTTTACAAACCTTAATAATATGATAGACTTCCATTACCTTTGTGAATTCTGAAAATAAAAGTACAGTCATTGTTGGTCCTCGAGATGATTTGTCAATAGAATTAGATGGATTATTTTTAATACTAGCAAATTGCCTTAGGTAATCTTTCAGCAAACTTTATTTTTTTTCCATGAGTGATATTAGTCAGATATTAAAGCAAAGCTTACAGTTTTATGAATTTTTCAAAACCTAATACTGTTCAAACATTGAAAAAATATTTTTTAAAGTTTTTTTTCTCCTTTCATTTTCCATAGAGGGTAGAAAATGGTGACTTCAATTGGATTGTCCCTGGAAAATTCTTAGCGTTTAGTGGACCACATCCAAAGACCAAGATCGAAAATGGTATTTGTCTTTTTTGGGGGGTGGGGGCGAGTCTGTGTAGAATGTTGGTTATGTTTCCTATGGCTAGTCGTTAATTATAGTCCAGAGTTTCTATGGTTTACCCAAGTAATTTCTGTCCACAAGATTCCAGGAAGGAATCTCATGCACAAGAAGGCCTTGGGTGTATGCAGGTTTTTGGACATTATATTGTTTAGGAAACAATTTATTTTTACCAATACTGAAACATTTAATTTTTAGTACGAAAACAACTTAGCGTTCTCAACAATTAAAATAATCCACCAGGGAGAGTTTGCTTATGGTAGCAAGCTCTGTCTTTTTACCTCTTCCCATTTAAAAATTCCTCCAGAAATACCCTCACATCTCCAGGGTAGATTTCGAGTAAATGTGGAATTGGGTACTGTGGAATTTCTTTTCTTAAATCCACATCTAAGTACACATTTTTGAAATTTTAATCATAATGTTAAGGCCGTTCATTGTAATGAAAATCCCAGATTTTGCTTGTAATTTTCAGACCCCTCTAGTTTCTAAAATCATCACTTGTCTTTGTTATGACTGACACTATTTAGGAGAGCTAAAATACATCTGTTTCCCACAAGAAGCTGTTTATTTTTATAGCTAATTCCAGAATCTGGACAGCTACCTTATCTGAAATGGTATAGAATCTCCTGCTTAAACAGAAGACCTCCAAGGTCCCTTCCAG
>JANHFJ010002749.1:378627-389562 GCA_032468195.1 Cerberus rynchops
ATATGGTTCGCTTAGCTGCTGTGATTCAATTAACAACCATGGCAGAGTGGTTTTAAAATTGGGTGCAACTTATTTAATAAGCACCTCAGTTAGCTATGGGAATTCTGGTCTCAGTTGTGGTCAAAAGTTGAGGACTGCCTGTAGTATTATTGATCTGGGGTATTTAAAAGATTCCAACTCTTTTTCTCTCATTCAAATTTAGACTCTACCTTCTTGCTTACTGAAACTGAATTACCTGCAGGAATGGCAACTTCACAGAACTAATTTGATCAAAATCCCTCACTACATTGGTCGCTTTCAAAATCTCATTGTCCTAGATCTATCTCGAAATTCCATTGCAGAAATTCCTAGGGAGATTGGTGAGTTTCATGTAAACATTCCTCCTTCCTATTGTCTCTTCAGGTTTGGTTCTGAATTAGGAAGTACCTTAAAATTATGGAAGTACTTAATTTTAAAAAATCATATTTTGGAAACATTTTGGAAAAATTCCTTCTTAATAAACAGCACACGGTTGAAAGAAATTCAGAGTGCTACTCTGTTCTGTTTAATTTACTCTTTGTTTTGTTTTTTTGTTCCTTCAAAATATATTATGCTTTATAACATTAAGAGGTATTTTCCCTCTATTCCAGAAGGTTCCCATGATTATCTTATAAAATCAATGCAACAGTAAAACAGTGAGTCTTGAAACATTACGAATATTATAAATTTATTTTGACATGTGCTTTTTGTAACAGTCCACTTTCATCAGATATTGACAAGATTATTTATTAGGAATATCTGCATAGCCCAATCACTATTATCTGGGTGGTGCATATCAATGAGTCAAGAAAGGAAACGAAAGACTACTACTCTAAATAAATAACACACATAAAAGTATGTAACAATATAATATACATGCTGCCACAATCATTAAACCTCAAAGGGATTTTAAAACAGAATTATCTCACAGTCTTTTGAAATGTTAAGAAAATTATAGTGAAAAGTGCCTCCAAAGGAACATGTTCTGGAGCATGGGGGCTGCTAGCATAGGAGCTACTTCCTGGTCCATCTTTTACTGAGCAGAATCTCCTGGGTTTTTTTTTTAACATCCCTTGTCCTCAATTGACTTTCAGTTTTATCTTTCGAGAAGTGTGTTGTGTTCAGACACTTTAAATAAGAGACATTGGGGTGAATTGATGTGTTTGTTCAGCATGGGATAAAGATTTCTGACATTTGGCAACCTAAAGGAAACAACTGATTCTGAAACAAAGGAGCAATTTTTTCCTCAGTTTTTATTTTGTTCTAGCCTCCTGATTTCTTCATAGTGTTCTAAGTTGGGGTCCCCAACCCCGGGGCTGTGGCCCACAGGACCATGGCCTATTTGAAATTGGGCTGTGCAAATGGCAGGTTGGTGCATGTGCGTGCGCACAGCTCAACTTGCATGAGTGGCAGGCCGGCATGCATGCACACAGCTCAACTTGTGCTCAACTTGCGCAAGTTGAACTGTGTGGTATGCACACTGCCTACCACTCAAGCAAGTTGAGCTGTCCACATACACCAGCCTGCCATTCCCATGGCCCAGTTCTCTTCTTCTCCAGCCAGGTCACCAAGCTGCAAAAACTTGGGGACCACTACCCTAACTAACCTTCCTTATGTGTATGGAAACTACAGCTTGCAGAATTTCTTATCTCATGACCTGAGTTTGGAAATTCTGTGTTGGAACTCTGATGCATCTGAAGGACATCAATTGAGGACAGCTGAGTTACTTATTGTATGAAATTTAGTCACCCAATTTCATCAACTTTGAGTGGCTTACAGTAAAACAATTTTTTTAAAAAGAGGATAATAATGAAAACCAAAAGAACACAATCTAATTATGCAAAACATCCAGTGAAGACAAGCCCCATCCAAGAATGGCGGAAGAACAGTTCTTTAAGACTTGTTTAAAGGACACCAGACTTAAGAAAATGAAAACTTCTGATGGGATAGGTATCTGAAGAAAATGCTGAGCTGCTGGTAAATTATACAGATTATTGAATATTTGTCATTGGCTGGATCAATAATTATGTAACTAGGAAATTGGTTTCTAATATCGGTTCTTTGGCAATCTGGTATTTCTATGAGTGGTTGAAGGAATGTTAGACTTCTAAAATGTCTTAAAAATCTGTAGCTTTCTCTTAACACTAATATTCTTGATGTTTTCCCTTCTAATTTTAACAGCTTGCTTTTTGTTTAAAAGGAAGCTTTTTGCAAGTGAATATTAAAACAAGGCTTTCTTTAATCTGTCTTACTCCTGTAGGTCAATTGTCAAATCTTCAGGAGTTGATCCTCAGTTATAATAAAATTAAGTTGGTTCCTAAAGAATTAGGCAACTGTGTTGGCTTAGAAAGATTGGAACTGGCAGTAAATAGAGACATCTGTGATCTCCCCCATCAGGTTAGGATATACCACTGTCTTCCTCTGTTCATAACAAAATGTTGTTTAAATGTTTAAAATGACTTGTATTAAATTAATAAATGACCAGCTAATGAACTTTTTTTTTGCTTCCCTCTGTGAACATACAAGTTTGCCTCATCATGCAAAATATATCACTGACATGAAGGCATCAAATTATGATTTTTCTCCCCTGTAATTTATACAGCAGCTGCCTGTATAGCCACACAATTGAGAGATGTCAGTGCTGAATTACATCACCTGTGTACTCAAATCAAGGGTCTCATACAATAAATTAAATTTAATGGCTCCCATCTTGCTGGTATTTTGAATCTCACCACCCAGACCTTGGTTGACCGTGATTAAAAAACCTCCCCCCACTTTCGCTTCCCTCTCAATCCCTGAGCAAAGCATGATAGACATCTTGCCAGAATGCAGAAGTTCCACTATTCCATTATACCTGAAGCTGATATCATTTGATGAAATGTGGTTTATCAACATGAATCATCATTAAAATTATTTCTTTTTTTAGCTGAGTAACCTGAAGAAGCTTTCTCATCTAGACCTGAGCATGAACCAGTTCACTACTTTCCCTCTAGTTATCCTAGACATGCCTAACTTGGAGTGGCTAGATATGGCAAGCAACAGGCTGAAAGAAATCCCTGGCAATATTGATAAGTAAATGCAATGATAAGAGATGTGATTCATGTCATTGTGATTTGATTATCAAAGATCTTGTAGTTTTAATTTCATAGACAAAAACAAAATATTGTTGCTTACTACTCATAATTAAACAAATACAGGCGAACAGTTGAATTACAAGTATCCTGTAACAGTCATAAGACATAAAGGCTTTTTAAAATATGATCTAAAAATCTATTTAAGTAGATAAACTGAAATGTATACTATTTGGATCCCATTCTTTTAACTGATTTCAAACAAACACAAAAATTATCATGGAAATTGAATGATTCGAATAATTTCCATAGCATTTTAATTTATACCATAGTTTTGAGCATTTGTTGTAAAATAATGTATTTCAGGTAAATAGTTATTTGTTTTGCAAATGGGGAAAGTAAGGTTGAAAAATGTAACAGTTGCCAAAATTTAGATAATGCTCAATTTAAAATCAGACCTTCTAGGTTCAGATCTTTATCTGATGGCATTTGCAATTTTAATATTTGATTCACTGCTGTTGAAATTACAGAAAATGCATTTAGAGAAGGAGGAACAGATAATTGACAATTATTTTGCTGAAAACTGTTGTTCATATTTTTCCCATGGAAATCGGCAGTATTTATCAGATTTATTAACATTTTTTACTGAATTGCAACGGTTATGAAGTACTGTCAAGTCCAGCCAACATATAAGCAGCAAGCAGAAAAGTATGATTCTCTGGCAGGGAGTGAGATTTTTAAGACTCCAAAAGGTTATCACATTCTACTTTTGCACTCCAAGTTTACTGCTAAAATGAGAACATTCCACAGAAAAATTATTATATATAAAATGTTCAGTTGTTTTTCTTACCAATTAATAGACCTATTTGACATTGCAGAGCAGAAAATCTACATACTTTGTGGCTCCAAAGGAATGAAGTAACCAGTTTGCCTGAATCAATTTCTAATCTTAAGAATATGACTACCCTTGTTCTCACCAGCAACAAACTGCAAAATATTCCTGTTTGTTTGAAGGACATGCTAAACCTAAGGTAAGGGGGAGTGGGGAAATCCTTCTTAGCTGAAGTTGCAAGAGTAAGTGCTCTAGATAAATGTAACCAGCTTTGTTGTCCATGGCTGATAATTTTGGTCTTCTTTTCAAAACAGTACTGTCAGATTTGTCCCACATAACAGTAACTGCATCATGCTGAATGAATCATTAATTTCACTTCCATTCTCTCCACAATACCCGAGAACTGATATACTGTACTTCCCTAGGGAGCATTGACATATACAGATTCCTCAGCATCTACTACAGCAGGGATGTCAAACTCGAGTTCATTGAGGGCTGCATCAGGGTTGTGTTTAACCTCGGAGAGGGGGCATGGTCAGGGTAGGCATGGCCAGCTCGTCACTCATCAAGGCTCCATTTTTGGCCATGATGGCCCCCTACAGTGAAAACTGACCTGGCAGAGAGTTGCAGGAGGCTGTTACAGCTGAAAATGGAGCCTAGGCGGGCCACAATGGCCTTTCTGAGAACGTTTTTGCTGGAAAAGGCACTGTGGGCTGGTCCTTTGCTGTTTTCAGGGCAGGCCCATGGGCCTTGAGTTTTAACACCCCTGTATTAGAGATTAGCTGAGATTAAGGAAATCTAGATCTGTAATATCATATGACATTTTAAATTATCTTGCGCTTTTCTTGGCAAAGTTTTTCAGAAGTGCTACTGCCTCCTTCCTAGGGCTGACAGAAAGTGACGGGCCCAAGGTTAACAAGTTGGCTTTGTGCTTAAGGCAGGATAGGAACTCATGGTCTCCCAGTTTCTAGCCTGATGCCTTAATCATATACCAAATTGTTGTTTTGGCTAACGATACACTGATTCTAATTTCATGTGGTACAGAATTTTAGTTAATGTGAAAATAATGATCTTAATTGAGCCACATTTCCTCCTCATAGGTATAACCATGAGTTCAGATGGTTTTGTTTAGTGTATCTAGTTTACCACCTCACCTGAATTTGATATACTGTGGGTTATCTTGAACTAGGTTTTGTGACAATCTGGAGTCTACACCTCTGCCATATACTTTTTATCTAAATTTTAATTTAAAATGAGAACTTATTTAAGAAATCCAGTGAGGTTTAAAAGTCAACCTGCCTAACCTAAATCAGATTCTAATATTTCTCTGTGGAGTGAGAAGTGAGGAGGGAGGTTATTTGAATGCAGAGCTAATTCAGGCTCATTAACATTAATTAATAAAAATTAATTGAATAATTAAACCATTATTCAATATTCCATGCGAAATGAGACTTAGACTCCAAAGAACACACTATATTAACCCTACCTTCACTGAGGCTTCATAATGGTTGTATTACTGATATTTTTACCTAAATATCAAATTAAGTTTGAAAGTGGGTTTCTAGCTTAATGAATACCAGTTTATTAAATTATATATCATATATAATAGATTTGTCAACTTCAGAGATAACCCATTAAAGCTGCAAGTTACACTTCCTCCTTGCGAGAATCCCGAAGAAGAGGAGGAACAAGAGCTCTATGGAATTCAGTTCATGCATTTATATATTCAGAAGTCACTCAACGGTGAAGGTACCATTCATTTAATGGTTAAAAATGAATATAGACTCCCTGAGGAGAGTGCCCTATTTTTCAAGAGCTAAGATTGCGCATAACATTAAACCAGTTTTTAATGATGGCTTATTAGACAAGCCATAGTGGCCTTGAGGATAGAAAGCATGAAGCCAAAATAGATAGCTTCATAATAAACAATAACAACCAAACATTATCTCTTTCAAAATGTTTGAATCAGACAAATGTGACCTACAATTATTTAAGAATTGTTAAAGGAAAAATTTGTGACACCAGAATTTCCTTTATATTGTGATATTTTATAATGTTTAAAAGTTGAGATCCAAAATATTAAATTTACCCAATCCTTGAACATTAAACAATTCTGATACATGAAGCAGAGCCCTAATACTGCTCACTTTAGCACTAATGCATGATTTTAATGTTATATGAACCACGCTGCAATGGTCCAATCAACAAATCTTTGAAACATCCTGGTTTATATGAGATCACAGAACTCTTGTGAGATTAATGCTTTCCTGTTGTGCTATGGAACTAGAGAAAAACCTCTCTTCAAGAGAACGGCAGGGGTAGAATGGACACTGCAAAAAGAGCACAGGAAATGGGAGGAAATTCCACTTGCTGGTGCGTAACGATTAAGTATTATGAAAAATATCATGCTGACCCACAGTGGGTTCCTAGGTCAGTTTAGGTAGATACCTTAAATCTTTTGTAAAAATATAGATTAAAATATATGAAATCCTCACATATACTGAAAAAAAATAACTTTTAAAAAGTTTTGGTATATTTCTGAAAAATGTACATTTCTTGGCAAATATTACATTTTTCTTTCAGAAAATATGGCAAGTGATATTTCAGGTGCTGCTGACACCACTGACTGAAGACCAAAAATAACACCAAGCTGCTATGGTATTACAATTTTTTGGAGCGCAGAGAAATTGAAATGAGATCTGTGGTAACAAATATTCTGTCTACTTATCAGTATTTTGGTTCCCTGATCTAAAAGATGCTGTAAACTATCCCTTGTTTGTTAAAGGATGTTACAAACATACAAAAATCCTGGAAGCAGTGAAGCTCCTGAAAGTCCTCTTGAAGTTTTTAAGTAGCTGTGGAAGATAATGAAGACTGAGATGGAACGGCTGTCAGAAGAACATTTTCTAATGACACACTTGAGTCTGTATAGCGTTGCAATGCAGCTTCGTATCCCCTCTGCTCTAAGTACTCAATCCGACCATGATCAATCAATAGTTTGCAAAGGTGCCCTATCTGCTTTCGTTCATCAGCTGTCAGCAGCCTAGAACAAAAAAAAGGGGAAAAAAACTTTAGAAACTGAAGTGACTAACTTTTGGATACTCTATTTCAAGCAATTCATTGCAAACTTGTTTCCCTCCCCTCCAATTTAAATCAAGGACTTGTTGATTAGTATGCTACTAATCTGTTGTGACATAAATGCTAATTGAATAAAGACTACTTCAATTTTAGACTTTCTAACTGCATAAATAACAAAATATATTTTGGCAGTGAAAATATTTAAGACAATATATTTTCCCCTCGAAACCTATTATTAGAATTTAAGGACGATCACCTTGCTGGAAGTATGCAAGAACAGTCATTTGGCCAAAGAAGCAGAAACAATGACATTCTCTAGAACAATAAGGTAACATTTGGAAGTGGCTGAGGCAGGTGCTACTCTAATTCACTGGAGTGTCAGGAGGAGGAGGTACAGTACAATCAGACTTGCAAGGTTGTATTATTATAGTAAATCTCAATAAAAAATAGTTTTAGTCTTCCTGTGGAGTTAATTTCCTAGTCTGGTCTATGTAGTGAGGCTGACAATTGTACTCAAAGTGACCACATACCCTTGAAGACTATCCAAACTGCAGTCAGTATTTATATTATCCTGATCATGTTCATCTTCATTTGTTTGTCTTTTATTCTGTATGCCACTTCTGCTGGTCTCTGTTCTTCTTTCTCTCATGCCACAGGTAGCCCAGCTGGTCATTCTTTTGAAAAAATTAAATTCTATGGGGCCAAGTCCTACTCTTGTAAAGAAATCTTGGCCAACGTAATGTCTCCACTCACATCTGTGATGACAGCAAAGTGCAATGACAATGCCAGCTATAGGACTCCATTTTTCAGCTGCACACTTGCTATGTATTTGGCCAGAACAATCAGTCCTGAGGCGTTTAGTGACTGGGCCTTCCTTTTCTTCAGCACTTGAATTCACATAGGTGTCAACTAAGCACCTCAGAGCAAGATCTGGGAATAAAGATTATTTTTATATTTAACTGCTACATGCAGCGTCAGGATACACACACACACACATTTATGTAACTGTGAAAATTCTATATAACTTATAATTGGACCATATTATCAAGCAGTTTAAATCACTTTTTTTTTACTTTTGCCATAAATGTATTATGAAACATTTATTTTAAGCTAGCTCTTTAGTATTGCTGTTTAAATAAGCATGTTTACTGACTTCAATAAGCCTTGAACAAGTGTCAACAGTAATCAATGTATGTTAGCAAGCATACGTACATGAATAAAAGTTGCTGACAAGCTTTATTCATTATCTTTTAAATGACTCTATTACTTTATTTTCAGTTCATGAGCAAACTATACAATTTTACCTGTTGCAGCACCACACAGATGCTTTCCAATTCCTATTACAGATAGGTTCTTTTCCACAAGAAGAGGAACTTTACCTGTCAAAAAAACCCCAAATAGAATTAGGACATTCTGCTATCATCTTTGTGAACAATATACTTCATCCTTCCTCAACTTAATTCTTGGACAATAACTCTCATGATCCCTGAACATTATCCCTGTTAGTGCTGACGTAATATGTAAGTTAAAACATCTGGGGTACTTAAAAGTAAGGCATGTTGCTACATTAATATGTAATAAACTACCAAAGGAAAACACAGGTTTAGTTTAAAGGTTAATTACAGGGTAATATTAATACTAACATGGATTTGTTTTGATTGGCTTGTAATAACAGTCACAGAAGCAAAGCAGTATTAGATGTATATTAATCTAATCTAATGTAATCTAATCTAACCTAATTTAATCTAATCTCTCTCTTTCTCTCTCTCTCTCTATTATTCAGCATTCTGGTTTCCGTATGTGTGTGTGTGTGTGTGTGTGTGTGTGTGTGTGTGTGTATTATTCAGCATTCTGGTTTCCACGAGTGCTTTTCTAGCAGAATATGGAAAGATCATACAATAATAATTAATAATGCAGTTATCCTAAGTACAAGGGGTTTAGAGGGGGTAAATAGCAGAACAAACCATGACAACAGTCACTAAGAAGAGGGAGGGAACAAAACAGCATTTAGAAGATTGGAGGAGCTGGGAGCCATTCTAAGACATCTCTAGTAGCAGCTAGGAACAGAGGTAAGAAAAATGCAGGAAAAATTGGGCGGGGCTATTGAGATACCATAATGCTTTTATGTTTAATGTTACCCACCAGAGCTTATATATGAGCAAGAAGAATCTTGGCATCCAAAACCAACTGTGTATCAACTGCATTTCTACCATAACTACAGTGAACACTCTAATCAGTGCATGATTATTTACACTGTTTTTCAGAGAGTTCATAGAGAGACCTTTAAGCAAACTTACTTAAACATAAATGCTGGATATCAACTTGAAGCCTCTTAAAGTAACGTTTTCTGTGTTTGCCATCCACCTGCAGGTCAAAACTACAAATTATTATGACATATTGGGTGTATACTGGTTGTGTCTTACAACCCAGACAAAAATATTTAGCATCAGCAAGATTCCAAATCCAATAATTTTAAAACTTTTTTTTTAAAAAAACTTTTTTTGCCATACGGCATTATTAAAATTAATTATTAATTATAGCAATAATTGCCTTACCTTGAACCTGGTACAGGCCCTTTCAACAAGAAGAAAATGAACATCTTGGGCATCCTGTAAAGCTATGTCCAACCAGTGGGACAATTTTCCCCGTCCGGCTCCAAATTCCACAAAACAGCTCCCTGGTCCAAGCAAATGCAATCTTTTCATGTTACCTAATATAGAAGCCTATAGACATCAAGTTTATTTATGAACCAGCAAGGATATTAATTGTACTATTTGAATTAAGCATTAATGAATCCTAAAATCAGCAAGAGATTTTCTTACTAATTGTAATTCTTTCAATATATATATATGGGCTTTGTGATTTAGTCTTATGCTATCTTCCTTAGGGTAATGACTTATTACTCTAAATTCTAATTATATTGTTTTCAGTAGATCTAGAAAACTAATACTTTCACGCTGACATTTTTAATATTTACTAGAAAAAATTAATTTCCCTTATGCAAAACCTACAAACAAAAATCCCTGAATGATGTTACAGTATACATAAAAATCTGATTCATCAATATTATGAAATTTTAGGGAAATCTATGGTTGTGTGTTAATTAAAAACCATGTATAAAATTATCAGTGTTTCAAAGGGAACACTCACTAGGAAGCAATTTATTTAGAACAAAAAGTTGTACTAAATATATTGTTTTTTGCAAGACAAGTACCTGTTGCTTCAAATGCTTAAAAGCTGCATCTCCATTTTGGGGATCATTTAGGGCTTCTTGTAAGGCTTGATGAGAAAGAATTTGTTCCTTAAGTTCATAATTTATAGCTGAGAATAGAATGTAGAATTTCACATTTGAGTTTGAATTGAATTAACAGTGTAATCTTTCTGTTTGTTGTAATGTTTGTTGTTGCTATTGTATGAGAAAACTAATATCGAACTCTGCAAATATTTTAAATGTAAACAACTTTACGTCATGTTTACAATATTTACATTGTAAATAATTGTACAATGTAATTCTCATACACATCGAAAATGTAAAATTACAAAATAGTTATTTCAAATTACTTCATTTATATTGTGTGATTACCCACATAAAAATAATATACTTACCATTACTTGCTTTTTTAAGCTTCCTAATTAAGTTCTCTAGTTCTTGTTTAGAAAGTGCAGAAAGTAGTGCCTGCTGGAATGGACACAGAATATGTCTTACTTTGTTTATAGAAACCCATCTATACAAAGCAAAAATAAGCCTGAAAAAATGTAATACATCTGTTCTGATCTAAACAATATCCAATTCACCTTGACTAAAAATATATACAGTAAACCCTCGTTTATCGCGGTAGATAGGTTCCAAACCCGGCCACGATAGCTGAAAATCCGCGAAGTAGGGACACCATATTTACGACCCCTCCGGGGGCAGCAGCGGCAGCGAAAGAGGAG
>JANHFJ010002749.1:393371-409392 GCA_032468195.1 Cerberus rynchops
CCCCGCCTTCCCCGGGCGGCGCTTGGCTCGTTCCCCGCCCTTCCTGCCTCGCTCTTCCCTGGCTCCCCCCTCCCCTCTCCCCCCCGCGGGAGCAGGGCGCCAAACTCAAAGCGCAAGATGGCGTCGGAGATCCTCTTCAGCCAGTTGGTGCCCGTGCAGGTGAAATGCCAGGGCTGCGAGGAGAGGTGAGGCGCCGGCGCGGCTTTTCTTCCCTCAGATAAACGGGGGTCTTGCATTCGTCTAAAGACTGAGGGGTGTGTGGCGGGGGTGAGGAGAGTCCGTTCTCTTTTTTCCTTGCCTTGGAGTATCCCCCCCCCATCCCCGTCCTTATTTCAGGACGGGACTCGGACGGTTGGCTTTTCCCCGACCAGCCCGGCGAAACTTCTCGTGGGGAGTAGCTTCCGCTTCTTTCATTCCACTCCCGTCTCTCTCTCTCTTTTTTTGTTTTTGCCCCAAACCTGACATAAAACTATAGGTTTTCTATATAAACCCTTCACAATTCTGGGGAAGGAAGAAAAAAAAAACAAAAACCCAACCCAACAACAACGGTTATGAATGAAAAGCCTCGCCGGTTTTCTCTCAGGCTGCGGCCGCTGGGAGTGATCGATGACCCCCGTCAGGCTTTTTAAACAACTGTTGCAAGCTTGAGGGTGTGTATAGCGTGGTTTTTGCTGGATTCAATAGACTTAAGGAGGAGAATTCTGGAAATGTACACAATTGTTCTCTTCAACTGTGTTAAGTTGATGGATACCGTGGCTGTTTCTTTTCCAAGGCACCCTTCCAGTTGCCTTTGATTAAGGCTAATGTTTTATAATGTAAGATATTGTAGATGATAAATGGCTACACATGTGTCTGTCTCTATGCAGCAGCAGCAAGATAGGTTCAGGTATTTTAAACTGGGTATCTTGGCCTCCTTGTTTTTGGTTTTTTTTTCCCATGGCAGAGCTTCCAAGCTTTTAACAGTTGAATGTTGACAGCCAGATATTGAGCAGAGGGACTCTTAGAGTCAATTGTGATCTGTCAATATCTGTCCCTTGGTTGGTTATTAAGCTTTTGGAAGGATGTCAGAAGTTTAAAAAAAAGGGGGGGGGTAGAGAAAAGACTCTTGAACACCTGCTCATGATTTAGTATGGATTGTATAGTCAGAGCCACTGAATCTGAGTTGCAAAAATCCAGAAAACCAGTAGAGTTTTTATTGCTGTCATCTACGGTTGTCTGGATTTTTGCAGCCCAAAGATCTGACAGTTTCAATTTAGCAAGCTTTCCTTGTAATGTTTAAAGAAAAATAAGTGGTACTTTCCCACAATTTTAGTGCAGTTATGGGAATAACTTTTGGAATCTGAGATATTACCAATTAATAATAATTTATTGAATTTATATGCTGCTTAAGTCTCAACGATTGTGCAGGTCTCAAAAATCAAAGAAAGAAATTACAGTAAAACATACAAAATGTTAAAAAGATAGCAGGCACAATGAAAAGAAGGGTCTTAATGTCTCTTGCCGAAAGCTTGGAACAGAATCAACCATCTGTTGGGGAGAAAATCATTTTAGAGGGCCTGTGCTGCCACAGAGAAAGCACACTTCTGGGGTCCTAAGATATGACATTGTTCAATCAAAGGAACCCAGAGTATGCCAGCCCTGTAGGATTGAATTGGCTGGGCAAATGTTATGGGAGACAGCTGGGCCCTGAGGTAATTAGGCATTATACTATGTAGGGTTTTATAGGTAACAAGGGTAGCCCTTGAATCACAGCTAGAAGCAAACCGGCAACTAGAGCAATTTGCTAGAGTTGATAAAAATTGATTTTTAAAAAAAAATAAAGAAAATCAGATTTTTTAAAAATTTAAATTGGATTTTTTTTATTTTTATCAAATTTATTTTAATAAAATGCTTTTGGAATAAAAAAATCTAAAGATAGTTTTTTATTTAAGATACCTTAATAATTTGGTTTATTCAGCATGAAATGGAGCTTAGTTATGTAGCATGAAGCTATATATTCTGCAATATTGGGACTGTCGGTGAGTCAACAGCAGATCAGAGGAGGAGCCGCTTCAGGACAGAGATGACAGTTGCTCTTTAAAAATTATGATTTAAATCAAGTTTATTTAAATCAAGCCTTTTTAACTAGTGATTTAAATCATGATTTAGATCAACTTGATTTAAATCAAATCCACCCTGCAGCTTGCCAAGCAGAAGTTTTACATAGACATACTGATATACTCTGAACCAGTTGAAGATTCTGGGTGGTATTTGAGGGCAGCCCCATGTAGAGTATTTCAGTATTCAAGCTGAGAGGTGACTAGGGCATGAGTGACTGTCTGAAAGTTAGCCTCTGATACAGGAAAGAGTGCAACTGGGGTGCCAGCTGGATGCAGCAGACACCTGCTGTTGAAGCAGGAGCTGCAAGTCCAGCAAAACCCCCAGATTGTTTATACCCCTGGAAGTGGGAAGGGCTACCCTTTCAAGGTCAAAGGTGGAATATCCCCAGATCTGGACAAATAAATATCCATAGCTATTAAATCTTCATAGGATTAAGTCAGAAGCAATTCCTCTCCATCCAGACCTATATAGCCTCCAGGCACTGGGACAGAAACTTAACAGTCTTACTTGGTTGGTCTGGGGTCAAAATATTATAATTGGGTATTATCAACAAACTGAGGATGCGGTATCCCAAACTGGCAGTTGACCTCATTCGGTAGTTGAAAAGGAAAGAAGGGAGAATAGAATCCTGCAGTCCTGGAGAAAAGAAGAGTATTATCATAAAGTGTTCAAAAATAACTTGGAAAATGTAGTTCTCAGTTGATGCTGTATGCTATATGCTCATATTTGAAAGGCTCTGATTATTTATCAGGATTAAATATTTTTTCTTACCTTTTCATAAAATTAATGTCAATTAAAAATGGTAAATCCAGCCATCCTCACCTTGAATTTGGAGGGAATTTATTATAAAATTGTAATCCCAGATTGTGTAGGACTGTGCAGTCTTCTTACATATTCTATTCAGAACTAACTTACCACCCCTTGGAAACCATGATAAAAGGTGCAAGATTGTTGCTTAGAATATTCTGACCCCAATTCTCCATGCTCAACTCTCACTGGGCTTTTGTTTTTTTTTTTCCCTCTGAGGAAAAAATTATTTCCCCACTTCTTGCAAACCTGTTGATTTCTTTAAAGTTTGTTTTCCTTGTACATGAATGGTACTATTTTCCTGTCAAGTATTTGTCTGAATATTGTTATTCATGTAAAGTAATGTCTAGTTATTAATCTGCATTAATAAAAATGACTGGTATGAGTGGTGATTAATAATGTGGTATATAGGATCATAACTGATTATTTATTTAATGAATTATATAGCTATCCATCTTATTGAACATGATTCTAGGTGAATCATTTTTTTCTTATCTAGTAAAAATATACAAAATATTTTGAATCAACAGCAATTAAAATAATATAACAATCAATAAAACTGATAAAATAATAAAAAATTAGAAATAAAAACAAAAAACTGCAGATGATTATAATCATCTAAACAATGCAGGCATCCTGTAGAGCCACATTTTAAGGGCTTTCCAAAAAGCTAGCAGGAAAGATTGATTTTATGACAATTATGGTATATTGACTTTATGATAGATATAATTCTGTACAAACTCAATGGATCACCTTTACTTGAATTAAAATACAACATTTCATTTGTTTGTGAAGAATAAATTGCTGTTACTTACATCAATATATTGAATGCACTTTCATGTATTTTGCAGACGAATAAAGGTCCGAGTGAGTGTTGAAATGCAATCAACAACAAATCCCATTCATAGAAAGGTTTGTATTTTCTTCATTGTGCTTTGTTTTCAGTTGTTACGATAAATAATCCTTCTTTATTATTTGCTAACTCTAGCCAAGAATATGCTTTCATGAACAATAGACTTTATTGATCATTTATCAGAATAAATATTCTGAGTAATAATATTTCATCAGTACAGAACAGAGCAAGGAATTTATAAACCTGGAAGTAATATTCCATGATAACTGAACATTGGCAAAGCTGAAACCAAAGTGAGGCCAGCCTAATCAAATGATATATTTCCAAATAACATTGTATTCATTCAGTCTCTTTTATACCCTTCATTCAATATTCTTGCACAGATTTCCATGTTAATTTGTCCTCCCATCCTTTCACTTGCCTTCCTGTACATCATTATGACTAATTTTTCATATGTATTCCCTTCCTATTTATTTAGTAGTTTTGTACTTTGTAATTGTCTGCTGAGAAAGCTATGTTACTTTTCTTATCTAAGAAAATATACAAAATACGTTGAACTGTGAACAGAACACTCCACAAAACTCTGGAATATTATAACAAAATAATGAAGTTGGAAAGGAACTTGGAGGTCTTCTTTGAGAATAAGTTGACCCCTTTTCTTTGTAGCAGCTCACAAAGATATTGGAAAATTGCTATGATGTCATCCCTAATCCTTTTCATTAAACTAAACATACCTAATTCCTGAAATCGCTCTTCATATGTTTTAGACTCCAGTCCCCTATTATTGTTTAAATCTCTTGAATTGTGCTATTCTAGGAAACAGTTCAAGATGTTAAAGTTACAATACCCTGTATGAACAAAGTTTGCTTTGGGGGTTATACCCTCCCCTTTGATACACTTCAGACTGTTTTCATGTAATTTGTTTCACAGACTGATAAAGTTTCAGTCTTTAAACAGCCAGCCAGTCTTTAAGCAGCCAGGTTACTCTATTATTAGTAAAAAAAAAAAAAACTTGTTGGTTCACAGAAAGATCATTAGAAAGAAACTGAGAAAGTCTCCACCATAAAGTAATGACAGAGTGAAGTGGTTCTAAAAGGAAAATAGTTCAAATGGTGAAATTCTTTAAACTCATTTTAATAACTCTTGTTGAAAGGGAACTTGCTTGAAATAAATACTTTGAGGCAATTGCCAAAACCCACATTCTAATTTGTAGGATTTACTTTCAGAAATTGCTGAGCCTACATGAGAATAACATAGTCTGGGAAGAGGTTTCCATGGTCCCGGGGGAAGCAATTTCCAGACTTTTCCAGAACGTTCTGTTTCCAGTGACAGTTTTTTGCATTTCATTGTGATTTATTGGAGATACAAACAAGCTGATAGCTAGCAGAATGTGGTAGCTAAGTCTTGGGCTTTCATGAGAGATATGGGTTTAAGTTTCCATTCCACCAAGGATTCACTGGTTAATATAGGTCATTCAAATGCTACTTTTGATTATAAAATTAATTTCCCATTTATTCATTCACGAACTCTTAGCAAATAGGCGAGGCATTAATGGCGTAAATATACAATAGAAAAAGTGATAAGCAGCATAATAAGTGAGAATTCTTCAAAGAATTTATGTTAACTACTACATAAACTTTCTCTATGGTTATTTAGCTGATTGAAATAAGTAGTATTTGTTGATAGCTATCCCACAACCATAGGTTGTTTTGAGGAATGGTGCAGATCACAAAGTAGAGCTGAGTTTTATTTCCCTTTATTACAGAGGAGAATTTAGTACACAAAAATATTTACTACTGGAAGAGTGTGTGTTGTACTTATTTTTATCATTATGTTTAGATATCTTAGATTTCTAGACACCTTATTCCTATGTTTCTGTATCTATGCTTATTTCTTATAATTACATCTGTGTTTTATTTCTGTTTGAACACCTTATTTGTTCTGCTATATCTATATCTCTTGTTCCTTGCAAAGTACTTCTGAAATCTCGCCAAGAAAATTGAAGGGAGTTGTCCAGGCAGTTGCCAGGAGTGAACACTGAAGGCACACATAAAAAAATTCTCTTTCTCTGCCAACTTTCCCTCCTCCTTTTCAAAGAACAAATGTTTTAACTTAGACTCTGTGATGTCTTTAGAGCACTAATGTGTTTGATCCTTGCTGGATCTTTCACTGGAAAACTAGCCACACTGAACTTGGTTGTTTTCTTGTAGAAGTTTCATTATCCAAACTAGGTAATATCAGATGCAACAAAACAATCAAGTTCAGAGAACACCAGGGACCCCTCATTTCAACCCCGAGCTACAAATATTCTTTATTGAAACTAGCTATAGCTATGCTATAGGAACTTCCAATCTCACTAAGGTTAATATGGTTGTTAGAGTGATGTTGCAACTAGGCTTCTCTAGGCCCCCATCACTGTGTGGCTTTCAAGGCTACTAATGCCATTTAACCATCTCCTTCTAATGCTAGTCCTCTTCAAGGATGCTGATGTCAAATTGTTTCTTGGGATTTATATTTCCTGCACTGCTCTTTGCTAGGATCTTGTGGAGCTCTTCTTTTCTTTCAAATAGCATCCTGAAGATCATGAGTGTTTTTGGTTGCCCTGCCAACCCTAGGCCATGCCTCTTTTCACTTGCCTTCCACAATGACACACTACTTCCACTCCCAAAACATGGTATCTCAAAAAGGGCTTTTTAAGTAGTTGGTAAAAGAGTAGAATCTGGATCAAAATCTCCCAAACCTCATTCTGCACCTGTATCCTACCTTAAATTTTATTAAACAATTCAATTAAAAATTCATAAAATTGGAACTTGTAAACATGGCATATTATTTGCTGACTAAGGATCAAAGTTACAGTATTTATAAGCCTGTTTTCAACTGTAGAATGGAAAAGACCAAGAAAAATGGGCTGGGCCTTGGAAAAGAAGTTGATGGATCAGATAGAAGGCTTCCATCGCTTTATACCTTTACTTTAAAGACAGATTTGGATAAATTCTGCAGTCAGACTTCTCTTTTGAAATATTTAAGATTGAGGATTGGTCTCAGACTTCATACTTCTGTTGTTTTGCAATGCTCAGAAGATTTGCATGTTGCATTTCAGCATTTTATGAATCATATGATTTGGTACTATTGAAATAATTATTCTAGAGAAATGCATTTGATTTTTGAAACTCTCACTCTCTTCCTTCAGGATTTAATCGTTCGACTAACTGAGGATTCAGATCCCTTTTTCCTGTATAACCTTGTTATTTCTGAGGAAGATTTTCAGAGGTAGGTTTTCATGAATATTCTAATTTTTATAGATTTATGTTGTAAATCTATGAGTAATTAGAAATAAAAAATATTGATGTAATAAAAAATAACCAAATTAATCTCTCTATTGTTAGGATTATGTAAACTATATAATTTAGTACTTGGAAACATTATCACTAATGTTTGGTATATTTAGTTTTGTTCTCTTTTTCCATGAATTATGAATACTAACCTTGGACCATGGATCTATTTGGGGCAATATTTTTCAACCTAGGTAACTTTAAAATGTGTGGACTTCAATTCCCAGAATTTTCCCATCATTGTGACTGGGGAGTTCTGGGAAGTTGAAGCCCATACATCTTAAATATTGCCAAGTTTCACTGAGAAACATTGATTTAGACTTTCAAGATTTTGAGGAGATCCTTATTTCATGATCATGTTCTAGGAGTTACATGAAAACTACTGGGCTAAAAAATAAATAATGCTAGACAGGGAAATGAGTATTACTGCAGTAATAAGTGATTAATTCAAGTAAATTGTGGTAACATTCCAAAGGGCATAAGAAGAATGTTTTGTATTTTTTTTCACTTTAGAATTCTTAGCTTTTGAAAGAAATGTCTTGAAAATTATCTGCTCTTGGCATACATTACATTGATAAGTGTATTTAATTTTTTTTCCTGTGTAGTTTAAAACTCCAACAAAGTCTTCTGGTAGATTTTTCTGCTTTTCCTCAGAGATTTATAGATCTTCTTCAGCACTGTATCCAAGAACAAGATAAAGAAATCCCAAGGTTAGTAATACATAAATACACTGTACTTTATATCATTTTCAAATAAAAGAATGTAAATAGCATTTGTAAATCAATCATTTATTTAGAATATCAAGTTCAAGAAAATAAAACTAAAATTTAAAAAGGCGAGACAATAGGATAATTTGCATATGTTTGCTTCTAAAACTTTGATGGCTCAGAGCTGCCCTTATTTATTACTTTTTTTAGGGGCTGGGTATTAGTGCTATGAGGTAGTTCAGGAAGTAAACATAACCAGAATATCTCTATCTTACAAGTAGTCCTCACTTAACAGTTTGTTCAGCAGCTTCAAAATTATGATGGCATATCATATCATACTTATACCTGCTCCTCAAAGTTACAACTATTTATAGCATCCTGTAGTCACCTGGTCAGAATTCAGGCACTTGGCATTTACTACTACAGGACGTGTTTCAACTTCCCGCCACCTGCCTATCTCCCCCCACTCTGCTCTTTGGCTGTCCCGCATTTTACTGCCCTGCACTCTGCTCGGTGCTCCACTGCTCCACCATTCACAGCTGACTCAACATCTTCCTCCCACTGCAGATAAGTTTCTCCTGGCCTGGTTTTTCACAAGGCAGCTGCTGGCTGCATGGGGCTTTGTTCCTGAAGCTGCACACCTGCTTTTTGAGGTCTTGCAAGACATTCCCAAGGCTGCAGCTGCCTCATAAAGGGCCAGGCTGGCACACCTTGCCAAAGGAAGAAGAAGGCAGTGAAGGTCAGCTGGCGACAGCAGGGCACAGGGCGGAGGAGGTGGCTACCACTGGGGCTTCATACTGCAGAGTTGGGATGGCTGTAGCTAGTAACTGGAGCTTTTCGGCAGTGGCTGAGGCTTTGCACCATGGAGTTGGGTTAGCTGGCCATAGTATGGAGACTGAGGCAGTATTCCTTGGTGACAGGAGTTTTGCCAATTGCTCTAGGACTGAAGTAGAGGCTTAGGGCAGCAGAGGTAGAGCAAGTCTGCTGAAGGTCTCAGACCTCTACCTCAGCCAAGTCACACTGCCATTGACTCCATGAATGCCACTATGCAGGGCAGCCAAAAATGATAACTGGGGGTTTGTGCCAAAAAGCAGCTTCACCTTGTGATGTTGGGAGGGGTGGGAGTTTGTGCTATGATGCTGGGAAAGCTGGTCATGGCATGGGGCTTGAAGTGACACTCATTGGTAGTGGTAGAGCTGGTTGAAGTAGAGGCCTGGGGACAGCTGTTGTATTCTAAAAACACAGTGTTGAGTTTTAGCAGTGCACTTAAAGGGATTTGAGGCTACTAAAAATGTTCATGTGCAAAGATTTCCCATTGTTTCTTAGGGATTATAAGTAATGTTGCCTTTTTTGAGAAGACAGGGTTTTGAGAGGGCAAATGTAAGTATTATGTGATATTTTTTTCTTTTTAGGTTTTTGCTACAGCTGGTTTCCTCAGGATCTAGTTTAGATCACACACCTTCATTTCTAAATGTGGTTGAGACAAATCCATTTAAACATCTTACCCACTTATCTCTAAAATTCTTACCAGGAAATGATGCTGAAATCAAGAAATTTTTGGCATCCTGCCTCAAATCTACTAAGGTAAAATAATAGTTTCAGTTACATACAGTACATACATATCTCTCTCTCTCTCTCTATCTCTCCCTCTCTCTCTCTCTCTCTCTCTCTCTGTGAGAGAGAGAGAGAAGGGGGGAGTGGGGGGAGGTATTGTCTTTTTTTGCAATAATTTTTGGTCATTAAGAGAAGTAAAAGATGAAGTTAAATGGTACATGTTATTGAATTTAAGACTCACTAGTATCCTAGCTTTAACATTCTTTGTATTTTTATAATTGACTGATAGCAATACAGTGAAGTCTTAGTTTAATAGATAATTTGAGAGGTAAGGGATGTCTTATTTTTGACTGTCCATTAAATCAAATAAAACACTATCTGCAGTGATATGAAAATTTTATCCATTGAATCCAAGGTCCTTTGTTACTGAAGTCTAAATTGAGATTTCACCTTTATATAGTTTAGAATGAATATCCTAAAAATATTTAGAAAAAGAACCAAACAGCCTGTGTAACTCCTGTAATATAAATATGCCTGCAAATGATTGCTAAATGAGACAATCTCATAGTATAACCCTATGCACATTGACTGACAAAAAAGTCCTCCAATGTCCAGGAGAGTATATCTCCTGCTAATTGCAATTAATCATTTTGTAGACTGAAAATATATTGACTGAGAAACTTTCAATTGTTTATAGGAAGAAAAGTTATTACTAGAACAAAAACTTAGCAGAACAGAGGAGGATCTTACAAGACAGCTGAATTATGCACAGCAGGTAAGAGCGAAGCTTCAGTATGCCCCAATTTACAGAAAACAAAATATATGTATTTAGCTATTTCAACAATGTTATCTAACTACAAAGCCAATGGAGCAGGTATAGAAATAAAAGAAAATTTATCAAAATAGCACAGTTGTAGCAAAATTAGAGAAGTGTTCTTATACCTTGAAGAATAACAAATTGACTGCATCATAATCCTAAGTAGGTGAAAGCCTAATTCATTAGAGGAAACTCATGTCTTAATATGCTACAAACCTTTAAAAAAAACAATTGAGATTAATATAGCATTGTGAAGGCACACAGAACAATCTTGCTATATTTTTTAAATAGACAAATAAGATATTATGACTGTGGTCCTTTAATAACAAAATTGTTAGTTAAATTCTAGCATTATACGAAAGCCTAGTGATTATGCTTTTTTTCTCTTAGACCTTGTCAGAAAAGAGCAGAGAACTAGATAATTTAAGAAGTGAATGGGCGTCCAAGATAGCATCATTGAACAGTAAACATACTCAGGAATTGTCAAATGAGAAGGAAAAAACTCTGCAGGTATGTAAATAATAACAGCGTATAAAACAAATCATTCTTTTTAAAATGAGGAATTATTCAAACACTTTCTATTTTTCATAGGCACAAGCACATTATCAGCAACAGAATGATCAACAGAAAAGAGACTTGGAAAACTTGCATCAAAAAACTGTCCAGCAACTGCAGAACAGGCTGAAGGAGCTGGAACTTGCTAACAAAGACTTAATGGAAAGGAGATACAAAGGCGATTCAACAGTCAGGGAACTGAAAGCAAAATTATCAAGTGCAGAAGATGTATGTAACACGTGTCAATTTGTATCTATTTAAAGATCTGATTTTCATGACTTACAATTTCTAATTGTATAGTGTATAAGGCAAGCAATTTAAAATACAGCAAATATTCCACATTATAATACAGTTATAATACATTATAATACAATTATATGACCTAAATAATTGTTGCAGTGTATGCTTATTTAAAATCAAGCTTAAATCTTTAAAATACTTTAGAATGCTTTATTTTTCCATTTGATAAGGAATGCCAGAGAATGAAGCAAGAAGTTCTATCCTTACGGCGGGAGAATACTACCTTAGATGCTGAATGCCATGAAAAGGAGAAGCAAGTTAATCAATTGCAGATGCGAGTTGCTGTTTTGGAACAAGAGATCAAAGATAAAGACCAGCTTGTTGCAAGGACAAAAGAAGTATTAGAAGCCACACAAGAGCAAAAGGTTCCTAGAATTTTTCCTATAATACCATTATAACAAATATAGTCATTAAAGTTCATTATGATCTAAAATGTTACGTTATGTGTTTGGCTAAGTGCATGTGACTAGGCATGTGCTGTCTGATCTGACAGTAAAAACCTCTGTTGGTAGAGACATGAACATGCAAGTTATACCTGTCAGTACCTGTTTTAAAAAGCTAGATAGCTTCATGATTCCAGGAGGAGGAAACTGAGTGTTCATAGCCATTTTAAAGCAGTTTATCATACTCTACGTCCTCAACTCAAATGTATTTTTCTGGGGTTATATGGCTGCCTTGCAAGCCAAAGGAAAAACGTAGCTTATTTAAAGAGGCATCTTTTTTATTTCAGCTTTGTATAGAGCATCTGTGTATTACCCATAAGGTTTACATTATATGAAAAGTAGAACATTTGTGGCATCATAGTCTGTTTTTTATTTTTTTTAAATTGAAAGTAGCTTATTTTAGTGTAACAGAATATAATTTTTGACAATCTAAAACTGTTTTGCCAAACTAGTAATATGGTTCACTAGAACTTGGCTGTGTTTAGAAGTTCAAATACATTGCATACAACCCCCCAAATTATAGATTGTAGAACATATTGCTGTTTAATAACACGTTAAACTTTCAAAGTGCTGCAGGTTTTACAGACCACATAATAGGATTTGCAGTACTACAAGTTCCTTGTATATTTAAAAACCATTCCATTCAGATTTTCACTTTTTTATTTGTTACGAAATCTTCCTAACATTATATACTCTTTAAAAGGCAAACCTGGAAGAAAATGCAGAAAAGAAACAACTTCAGATAGGAAAACTAGAAACCTCACTGAAAGCTCTATCAACTGAGTTCCTTAAGGTTTGTTTAAGCATAATATTCTTTTTTTATGATTATGGTTTGATTTAATCTGATCATCATTTAGTATTCTGTAATGTTTCCAGGCAAATGAGATAATAAAGAAACTGCAAGGAGATGTAAAAACGTTAATGAGTAAGTTGAAATTGAAAAACACAGTAACAGTTCAGCAAGAAAAGCTCTTGGCTGAAAAAGAAGAAAAACTACAGAAAGAACAAAAGGAATTACAGGAAGTGGAAAGTTCTCTTCGAGAGAAAGAACAAGAGGTAACTTTAGAGTCTTGCTTCTATATAATAAATGCTTAAACAAGTACTAAGATTTCCTTTCATCAGAAATAATGTTTTCTTTTTTTCTATAAACTCACTCTTCTCTGGAATGAAATAAAGATTTCCTCAGTTTTAACTCATTTCTTGGACACATTATATCCTTGTAGGTTTCTTAAGAAAAATGGTTTCTTAGCAAAATGATTTACTACTATTAAGGAATTCTTTTTTCCTATTTCCCAACCTTATTTACTGTCCTGGATTTTCCTACTGGTATCCCAGCGAAGAATGAACAAGACTCAAACCTTGTTTTCCTTTTTTTAGGTTCCGATGTTAATTAGATGTTTCCAGCTGCTTTGAAATACTCTGAAGTTTTCTTTTATGGTCTTTAAAATAAACATGCCTATATATTTATTTACGTACTTATTTATTTAGATTTCAAGAACAACTTATACAATTATTATTATTTTGGAGAAATGTCTTCTGGCATTAATTTTGAAATATTGTTTTGTTGCTATGGATAAAAATATTTCAGATAACTAATAATGTGAAAACATTCCAGATATGCAAATTGCAGGAACAATTAGAAACTACAGTACAAAAGCTGGAAGAAAGCAAACATCTTCTCAAAACAAATGAAAATGGTACGTGATTTTCTTGCATTAACTACAGTCTAATTCTTTCAACAGTATATTTTAATGTACAGAATTTATTAGGAGATATAATCTTAGTTTTGGGCTAGGCATTTTCTCTGTTACCTATTTGTTTAGGCAATAACTGAATGTTGGATTTAAGATAAAGATAATAGTTATTTTATAAATAATTGGAGGATTTTTGAGGGTAGGGATATTGAAGAATGATTATGAGGAATGCATTCTTATTTTCCCTCCTGGCATTTTTTAATATTCATTTTCCTTTTCTGTATTAGTGCAACCTATGTATTTATTTTGTTTCTCTTGCAATGAATATATTATAATGATACATAGAACTTCCATCTTGTCACATAGGATTTATCAATTCCTAATCATATTAAAACTAAGTGCATTTCTGTAAATATTTGTATTGGAGCGAATCCCTTTAAGTCCATTCTGAATAAATTTAACCTTGAAAGTAGTCTATCCAGACATATTCAGAAGTTAATTATGACTTTGTTTTAAAATTAAAAATAATTGGAATGAAAAATGAAATGCATTGTTTCTTTGCAGTCATCACATGGCTAAATAAACAATTGAATGAAATTCAGCTGACAAGGAAGCAAGAAATGCTAGGAACATCTACTTCTAGCAACACTGTTTCAAGAACTGGCAGCTCTTCTCATAGTATGGTAATAACAAAAATCTTATGTATTCATCTTTGATGCCACGTTGCTGTCCTTCATAGTTTAATTTCTAAGTAAGAAGACAAAATTCAAAGGGAGTGCACACTTTGCATAAATTCTTCAGAAATTGATGGCTGGTGGGGCCTAGTTGGAATTGAACAATTTTCCTTCCTTCTGATAAAAATATGAGGCTTGAGATTAGCATATTTCCCTCCATTTGCTTCTTTTGCTATCTCTATCCCATCAATAGATGGTAAACTTCTACATAGGGTCAGAGAGGAGAGCAAATGGTTTAGCCTAGGATTCAAAGTTCAAACCAAGTCTTGACAGAAGCAGAGGATCTTAGTTTCAAGCAAATTAAATTTAGACCTAGGAAAAATAAGAAGTGTGATATACATAGTAGTAGTATGTATGAACTTTGACTGCTTGCTTTAAATAAAGATAAGTATGAACCCATCTGTTTTTTTTAACAGGCTGATAATAGGATTACGTCTTTAAACTCAGGACTGAATTATCCCATCTCCCCCTTGCTAGCTTTCCAAAGCTTCCCAGAAGCAGCTGCTGTCAAAAATGCCAACCAACAAATATCAGGAACCAAGGCAAGGAATTTAAGACATTTATTTTTAATAAAGTTCCATTATGTTGTATCAAGTCATTTCATTTCTATTTTATTGATTTATGGCCAAAACAAAATCATCCTCCTCTTCTGCTACTCTGGGTGACTACCATCTGTGGGGGAAAAGCATAACAATTGGGGATGAGTGATAAAAAAAATCCTAAAGATTCTATATGTTTGTCATCCAGTTCCTTATGTATGGACATGAATGGCCAAAATAATCCCCCAGTTGATATGCATTTAGCCAGCCTCAAAATAATTCAGGCTAGCATACAGAAAAAAGGAATCTACAAAAGTCAACAATAAAATATAAAATAGATAAAACAAATTCTACCAAAGAATCCAAGTGCCTGGAAAAAAATCTTAAAGCTTTAGAAAAAGCAGGCAGAGTGGGGCCATTATTGGAAAAATGATTGTGCAGGTACATAGATGCTAAAACAGCCATCCATTTTTGTAACAGATAATATTGTTGTCATGCAAAAGACAAGCAGGTTCCATGAGTGAACCATATGGATAGTATTAGGGCTGTGATTTACTGTAAATCAGATGTCAGTGAAGATGTCAGACAATTTATTACTCTTTGAGAAAGCTACTTTAATTCTGCTTTAAATAAATATATTGACAATTTATATTGTTCAATCATTAAACATTTCTGTAATATGTAATTTTTTTTCTTACATGCGATATTATATGACTAAGGTATTTATAATATGGCAAAAATATAATACTGAAAAAATTCTTTTTCCAGCAGGTTCACTTCAATGTGCAGCTCTCAGAAACAAACAGATGTTTAGATGCCCAGCCAGGAATTCCTGGGCTGATAGGTCATTCAACAAATAAAGAAAAGTAAGCAGCTGAGCAGGAGACGAGTGAATCTGAGGAGAAAACTGGGAGCATTTAAAGAGAAGGTGGAAAGGCCATTTGGAGTTGAATAGGAAGGCAAACTGGGAATTGGGAGGAAGCAGAACTATCTGTGGTAGAGGCCAAAGGGTTGAAGGAATGTGTAGAATGAAAGCAACCAGTGTCACTCCTAGAGATAGTCAGTATTCTAAATATAAGAAACAGTTACTTCCTCCTATGACATTATGTCAGAATTACTCTTTCTCTGCTCTGTGGTGGTGTGGAAGTCACCAAGGCAAGGATTAAATGCACCAGAGAATTCAGTGTGGGAGGTCTAACAGGAAATGAAGTACAATTAAAGGAAGCCAGATTCTGCCATGTTTTAATTTTTTGTTCTAACAAGAGCAACATATTAATCTATATATTCAATCTGAAGTTATATGAAAAGAATGACTTTTCTGGTAAAGGCTTACTTATGAATGTAATTGGCACTTGGGTAAACTGTTGCTACTAATGTAGAAAGGACAGATGTGATTGATAAACAAGTATAACAGATAATTTGCTTCTACAAAAGGATGCATTTTCAATCTAAAATTTCTGGAGAGGAGACCTTTGACTTGACTTGAGTGCAAAAATAGATTTTTTTCATTACCTTTTGGAAGGAGCAAAAATCCTTTAATAAGGAATGAACTATGAAGTTATTGTCAGTTATATCCTGTATATTTG
>JANHFJ010002749.1:576220-586241 GCA_032468195.1 Cerberus rynchops
GTTGGCTTCTGGTGCAATTCAAGAAGCCAACTGGTAGTTGCTTTTAAAGACTTACCTTGCTTGAAATTTAAATATCTCCAGGACTCCTTTCTCACAGCAGTTGTGGCTCTTCAATAACATTTAGTGAGGAGAGCCTCCTTTGTTTTTGAAGGATTGCCATCTTCAGGGAATATTTGCCTTTTTATTACTTTGTTCCCTCTCCTTTGGAATAGCACTGCAGCCGGTCTGATCGGCATTTTAGAAAGTCTTTAAGACCTTTGGGGGTTGGTGGCATGATAGATCATCTCTTGGCAGTTGGTACAATTCTGATTACTTTTCCTCTCTGTAGTGACAGATTGAAAGTTTTGTAGTTACAGTGCAGAAATATAAATTGAAAGTGGTTTTCTCTGCTAGTTCTAATGGGGTGCAGTTTAATTGATATCACGTTTTTATATTATATTTCACTTCCTAGAGATCTACTTTTTATGAACAGACAAGTTAAAGCATAACTAATACAATCGATAAAGGGAATTTCAGAAATGAAATTGTAGATAAATACAGAACAATAGTAGTGTTTAAAACTAAAACTCTTTTCCAGGGAAGTCACTAATGGTGTAGCAAGAAAGGGGAAGAAAAAGTCTGTAGGTCGTCCCCCTGGCCCATATACTAGAAAAATGATTCAAAGAATGTCTGAGCCATCTATTTTGGTAAGTGGTATTCAACTTTACTTATTTAATAAAATAAGTACTGCTTTATTATTTCCTCATTTAATAGAAATGAACTTGTTAAACTGTCTTTTTAATGTTTACTGTTGAATATTTACAGTAATATAACAACAATAATGTTGAATATTTACAGAATCTGAAAAAAAATATGTTATTCCTTTAGGAAAAAGAACCTGTTATAGTGCCAGAATCCCCTGTTTTGGATTCTCCTAGCACAACTGGGTATGTATGGGAAAATATTCATTCAGCTTTCTGTTCAAACAATCAAAGCAAATACTTTTCTCTTCCCCGCCCCCGTGTATACACACATGCACACACTCTTCATATGTGATCAAATGTAAGGTGTTCGCGTTCCCTTATGGTAAATAGTTTTTTTCTTATAACGAAGTGAAACTGAAGATTAAGAGAATTTGAAAAGGGATATGATGAAAGAAACAACAAAATAAAAAAGGGAAAGGAGACAATATATAGAAAACAAAAGAACTTTGTGCCTTTTTGTAAAAACAATTATAATATTTCATTCTTTAAATAAATATGGAATTTTGTACTTTGGAACAGAAACAGATGCCTATGCTTTGTTCATATAGTACTATATTTTCATTCTACAGGCAGTCCTTTATTAGCTTCCTTGTTTAATGAGTATTCACACTTACGATGGTGATAGAAAAAGTAACTTTACAACCAGACCTTACATTTATAACCTTTGCAAGTTTGTAAGCCAAAGGAAAGCTGAAATAAGATTGCAAGCACAATTGTGATTTCACTCACAGGTTACTTTGCTTCACAACCATTTTGCTGGTTACAGTTGTAATTGCTAAATAAGGATTATTTGCTACAATTTTAACTCTTTGAAAACTGGCCTTAAATATAAGAATGGGTTGTAATATCCTTCTCTATGTCTAATAAGGGAGAAGATAATTTCAATTTAAGAACTTGCTTTCATTTCAAGGTTTTGGCAATGAGATTTTAACCTGTATTTATTTTAAAACTAGAAAAACAATTATGCCACTTCTGACTGACTAAATCTGGTTTGGCCAAAATTGTCAATTTGATTAATGCTAGTCTTACATGAAATTGTAATCTCTATGTCAATTTTTATTGTATGACACCATGACATCATTTAGAAGATCTGATGGAACTGCACACTCATCCAATACCTCAGATGTGGAATCCACAGGTGCTGCCAGTACAAAAGAAACTACCTCAAACAGTATTTCCAAGCATTACAGGTGCAGTATTTTATGTATTACAAACACACACCTATAATATATGTATAGATCAGTTGTGCTGTTTTTATTTAAAGAGAATACATTGAAGAAAATACGTTTCATCTATACCGTCTTCAGCTGTTAACATAAGAGTATTTCATTTCACATATGACTTTTAAATATTTGAATACTTCTAAATTTCTGCAATGTGTTGACTTCTAATAACAAAAATCGTGTCGTGGGAGTATATTTCTGAATGATGTGTCTGTGTTTAAACAAATTGCAGTCAAGAGGTTCTTTATGATAAAATTGCCAATGTTTTTCAGTAGCCTCTTCTCCAAAAATAAGAACATACTGGTAAGAGAGTGGGCTGTATGCACAACAGTAGATTTGGTTAGTTAGCTAGAGTGTCCAATTTGTCAAAGAAGAGACTCCCCTCCCTTTTACTTCCTTCCATAAAAGTAGTGTGGTACCAGCAAGTTATATCATTTTTCGCTGATAGAAATTTTACATTTATGAGATGCACTGGAAGACGATCCATGTTCTTGGCAAGCTTACAAGGAATCTGTTTTTTCTTATTTTAGAAATGCTTGACAAATTTAGAAGCAAAAATCAATTTAAAAATGGACAGGCTAAATTAGTAAATTATGCATTGGTACACTCTGGCTTCCAGTAATGTGGCTGAATGTGTCATGTCTTAAGTAACATTGTTTGCTATGCAGTAGAGTTATCTTAACAGACAGCAAGAATCAAGTTAGCTCCTATCAGCTGTGGTGCAAATATAAAATAAATGTTCCAGAAAAATTACTCAAGGGTATATATAAAATATCCCTACGAAATATAGTTGCCCACATTCTGAGAGCTAAATTGTCTCCAACAATCCATGAATGAAATGTCGCCACAAATCTCACCAAAATCATACGCTAGTTTTAAGTTCTGTCTCCATTTGATTCAGAATTAATTGAACTTTCCCTTATTGTATCTAACAAAGAAGACAGTAAGAGTACAGCAGGTTTTGTTGCGGTATTACATATTCTATTTTTTTTAATATTTTACGTGCTTTGCAGTTTATCTGATTCTAGAAAAAGGACACGAACAGGAAGAACTTGGCCATCCACGATACCACACTTAAGGAGACGAGGACGTCTTCCACGAAAAGCACTCCAGATTCAGAACCCGGAAATTGTAAAAGAAGATGAAGGCAAAGATGACTATCAGTATGACGAACTTAATACAGAGATTCTGAATAATTTGGCAGATCAGGAGTTGCAGCTTAATCATCTCAAGAAC
This sequence comes from Cerberus rynchops, assembly GCA_032468195.1. Lineage (NCBI taxonomy): Eukaryota > Metazoa > Chordata > Lepidosauria > Squamata > Homalopsidae > Cerberus > Cerberus rynchops. The sequence goes on from JANHFJ010002749.1 coordinate 579,423, forward strand.
TCTATTACCAGTTATTTTGGTGCAGCAGGTAGGATAGCTTGTGGTGAAAAATACCGTGTTTTGGCACGTCGGGTTACACTTGATGGAAAAGTTCAGTATCTTGTGGAATGGGAAGGAGCAACTGCTTCCTGACTATAGTGCTGAATATTATTTCCTGCACTGCCCTTTATTTATAGGCAGAGTTTATACATTGGAGTGCAGAAGGGAATCTAAATGGATATTTGTAAAAATGGAAAACCAAGTTAGCCTTAACACTTCTTGAACAGAACAATTTTTTATCACATAAGAGGCCTATTGACTAAAAAAAATAAGGCTAGATTCTTAATGTGTTGAAAATGAGGATCTAGGCTGTGTTGGGTGGGAATCTGGGATTTCATTTGTTTTAAAATATTCACAAGTTTAAAAAAAAGCCTTGTCTCCAGTGTACATTCCATGGATGTTTTTTGTGAGTAGGGACTATTTTCTGTAAGTAGGACAAATTTTTGAAAAAGATACTTGATCTTTTCTTATCCAGAAGTTTGCAAAAGACTATTTCTACTTTGACAACCCTAGATTTTCATACAGTGCAGTGTATATACTTCCTGCTGAGGACTGTAAAATATTAAAATCTTTCAAGCAAAGTGTATAAAATATATATTGAGCTTGTAAATTGCTCTGTGACTAGACTTTGTTGTCTTTTTAATATATTCTTTGCATGTGTATATATACACATACGTGTGCATGTGTATATATGTGTGATTGTGACCTATGCAATATAAATTATGGGATTGGGCAGCTTTTGACTACATATCCCATAATGTCTTTTATCAGGAATAGTTGCAGTATTTACACAGCAGCATTTCTTCTCAGGCTATATTGGGTGCTGTTGTTTGCCACATACTATAGAATATGTGTCAAATGAGTGCTGGGTGTTCTGGCAGTAAGTGCAGTCATTAACGTCATAATGCTTTCAGAAAATAATTCAGGCTGCAGTTCTACACATGGGAGCCCAGTGATTTTGGAGTGCCTCTCAGGTTCACATTATCCCTGTCCTGCGCAAATAACCACTCCTTTTAAAAATGGATATCAATTACATCAAACCTAAAACCAAGGCTTATTACAGTTGCCTCTAATTAAATTAGTTCTAAGTGAAGGGGAAGAGATTGAAAGTACATACTCTAGTTTTTTCTTGTTAAAGATACCTGGAAACAGTGCCAAGTTTTTGAGATTTCAGTTCTCAACTCATTTACATTCAACTCAGAAGGATTTCTAACCATGTATATAGTATTGCACTGTACAATTCCTTGATTGAAGCAGTCTGGCTGTGCACAACCTGGCAGCATTATATTGGAGGGAGGAACCAGGGTTGGCTGAGGCAGAGGCTTGAACATTTGAGCATGAGCTTTGTGTAAAAAAAAAATTCTAATAAGCTGTGACATGTTGATTGTAAAATCATTTTCAGTTACTAAAAACAATCACATTAACAATCCCTCTTGGGCAGGAGTGTCAAATTTATGTCGTCAAGGTGGCATCCTGTGACGTATCGGGACTCTTTCCCCCTTTGCTAAACCGGGCAGCGACAGGGCCAGCATGTGACACATCTGGCCTGCGGGCTGCGAGTTTGACAGCCCTGCTCTTGGATATGATGATAAGTATAGTTGGAACAAAAGGTTTAATTACACAGGGTTAAGTATGTTGCCATTTGAAGTAACAATACTGATTTTATTACAAAATTACCTCTTCTGTTGTTAGAAATGAATCAAATTTAAATGGGTAACTTTATTTTACTTGCAAAATAACAAGGTTTGTTATTTTTTACTTGGATCAGGAGGATTTAGGTGGATACAGTCGGCAAGGACTAATGGAGTAAAATCTGCAGGGACTCCTTTACCTTTATCTTAGTGGCTTCCCTTTACCTGAGTTTTTGATATTTTTTTTAACCAAAGAGTAAATATTTTTACTTTGCAGCTTCTTCCTTTAATTAGAGACGGTCTATTAGACATCGGTTGCCAACAAAATAAATTGTCACACAAAAGTTAAATAACCATTAGGGGAAAAGTTGTCCAATGACATATTGCTCTGCTCTTATTTGTATGATTTGAAAAACAAAAATACTGTTAGGATTATCAAGGAAAAATATTTATCACCTTTTACATAGCCAAAGGAAGAATACATTGCCTGGTGCTTGTGGTTTTTTAGAAAATTTAATTGAACAAAGGTGAAAATTAAGTTTACTTCAGTTTGCCTTCACTAAAAATGTGGGTCTCTTCCATTTACTCAATCTCAGCTATTAAGTTGCCTTGCCTATAACTACAATATTTTCATAAGAACAGGTTACTTTTAAAATGTTGGTCTTTTGAAATAATGCAAAATGTAGTATTGTTGTAATTCACAACCAGTTTTTAAATTTTCTGCAATTTTTGTAATTCACATTGAACACCAGCAGTATTTGCAGTAGGGCTTCCATGCAAGATCACTATTGGAATCTGGTAGGGGAGAGAATGTGATAAACTATCGGTTTAATTGTGAATGTGCGTTTTCATTTTGTCATGGTGGTTGACATGTTTGTATTGCTGGAACTGTTTTTTAGAATTCCAATTCAACATTAAATGTGTGTATTTTTAAGAACCTGTTTCTAGTTGTATTTGTTAAGCTTTTGTTAAAAACAAAAGCTCACCTCTCATTTTAAGTTTCTTAAAATAAATTCTGGATATTTTCAGTAAATGATGGTAAAGCTAATCTTATATGCAATTTTTTAAGGACTGTAACGACAATATAATAGTTATTCCGAAATTGATTACTACTACTACTACTACTACTAATGTCCTGTCAGAAGCACCAAAGTGTTTCCAGGTTGAAAGGATTGGAAGGTGACATTGTTGCCCGGAGGATGCCTAGTTGGGGGCTCCTTTCACACTCCCGTTAACCTACCCACCAAAATGGTACCCATTCATCCACTGGCAGATTGCCTGCTTTCAAACTGCTGGATCAGCAGAAGCTGGAGCTTATGATGGGAGCTCACTCCGCCCCATGGTAGCAGCTGAGTCTCGAACATGAGCTTGCCGATTGTCAGCCCAGCATCCTACCCTCGTGAGCCACTGTGCTCATCTCAGCACTGGTTGTATCAGTGCTACTTCTTTTTATATAGCGGTGAAATGACAGCCCAGTACTAGGTGTTTTAAGACAGCCTAAAAAGCTACGTAGGGCCAAAAATATTTGAAAATGCAATCTTTCTTAATAAATGATAGAACATTTTAGATTCACTTTGGATTGATAAAAAGTTAGTGTGTCTACTTTAGCAACATTTTAGCTTATTGTTTAAATCTATCCTGTCAGGTCTCTGTAATGTAAATGACCTTGGGAGACAGAACAAAGAGATGCTGTCAGAGAATGGTCAGGTAAAAGACAACGGAGACTGCAGCAGTAATACGGGCAGGGCCAGAAGCACAAGAGACCCTTCCTAGTTTCTTGGACTGTAAAGGAAGACTAGAAAAGATGTATGTTCAGATTTGCAAGAGTATGCTAATTTAAGCATACAACAAAATAGAATTTGATCATTTGATAATACCTTGAATTGCTGAGTTTTATTATTTAAATAGGCTTAAGTTATAAGACAGCGAGCTCATTCAGTTAAATATATTAATTTAAATGGACAAAAAAAATCAACACTTTTAGTAATAAAACAGCAAGGTTAGATAATCTAAAAATAAAGACTTGTTATTAATAAAGTAACTTAGTGCATGTAAAGCACAAATACGGGGATATCCTAAATACCTCTGAGCCCTTAGATAGGACTGTTGGGTCCACAGAATGATATTTTATGGTTAAGTACAAATAGTTCTCACTTACTGACTGCAATTGGGATTGGCAACTCTGTTGCTAAGCAATGTGGTCATAAAATGAATTGCCACTGACCACACCTTACTTATGACAGTAGCTCTGGCTGTGATTGTTAAATGTGGTATTTCATAACCATGACTTGCAAATTCCGGTTGAAAATTACAGTTACACAGTCTTCAGAGTATTTGGGATATAAGCAGTCAGGCATATTAGAGTGTCTAGGGCCGTGATGGCGAACCTATGGCATGGGTGCCACAGGTGGCATGCAGAACCATCTTGCTGGGCACACAAGCTGTCGGCCAACTTACCTCCAGCTGAGCATGCACATGCAATTGCTCATGCATGCATGCATGCATGCTTGCAGAGACACAGCTGGTCTTTGGCCATCCACTGTGCATGCGCACAATTGCAGCAGGAAACCCAGCTGGTCTTCGGAGCTCTCTTGCGCATGCACATGCGATTGCTTATGTGTGTGTGCGTGCCTGTGTGCAGCGCACGTGCAAAAGCTGCATTCATGCGCAGATGGTGCATTTGCACATGGAGCTGCACACAACTGTAGATGGCATGTGCAAAGCATGTAGTTTTTGGCACTCTGTAAGTAAAAGGTTTGCCACCATTGGTCTAGGGGCAAGTTTTACTCTGCTTTTTTTAATGACTACTGTATATTTTACTAAATTTTAAAAAGGTGATGTACTTTAAATAATAGCAACAATTTGCACCCAACGTGCAAAGATCTCTGAATGTATCCTTCTATTTTCCTCTATCATGTTTAATGTTAAAGATTCTTAGCTTGTTCTTGTAAGAGAGAAAAGAGCACAGATGGGAGAAACACGAGAGAAAAGTTACGAGGGGATATCTTAATCTATTTTCTTAAATTCATACGTTGGCTGGGGAAGAAACACCTGCACTACAAGCACGTAAATGGAAGAATCACAGAAATAAAACACATAATTGATTTAATATTCCTTTATTGGTTTTTCCCACAATCACTTTTGCACTTCAATAAAAATCTATATTTTGTTTGCAGAATGTTTATTCCTGAGCTCTGTTAAATTGTACCATACAAAACATACTATAAAGTAAACTTGCCAAAACAACTCAATTAAGCAATGTTTATGGATTTAAAGTTGCTGTTGCAATGTTAACACTGCAAAGGACAGAGCAAGTTGTAGCTAATTATAGAGGTAGAAAGCTAGTCACAGCTTTGTTTTGTACAAAATGTTATATAATATCTTTACCAGTCTATAGCTATTAGCCATTTTTCTGAATTCAAAGACTATTTGAAGTACCACATTTGCTTCAATTGCAAGATTAATATGGAAATAAAATTCAGTTTTCTTTACTTGCATGTATGTTTATAGGTATATATAATGCTTGTATTTTGCTCCTTAAATAATCAGTTCTAACATTTATTTGCTGATAGTAGTATTCTGTAGATGATAGTATGAAGTTTTCATGAAATTTGCTATAGTATCAAGACAATTGCGTACAGGTTCCCCAAAATCTAATTAATATGTAAGCCTGTTGTATGAATGGAAGATTAAATAGTAGAAACATTCATTATAACTCTACTATTTCTCATCAACTGAGAAAAGTTCAAGAAACCAGTCAGTCCCTAGTGCCAGAAAGATTAGGGACTGCTGATCTACAGTAATAATTGTAACTTTGTAAATGGACCAATATTGTTTACTTAGAAGAAAACCATTTAATTGTGAGACAACCACACAGCATTCTAGATTGTTTCTCAACTCTGATTTAGTTTTCAGCTGTTTCAATTTACTGGGTATATTAATGGAATAATTCATTAAACAAAGATCTATGGGTTATATTGATCCTGTGAGTTCAAGTATTAATTATATATATTTTTCAAAAGTTGTATGGCCTCTTACTCAATATATCATAAGTTAAAGAATAATTTAAGTATCCACATTGGTAGAATGACTGATAAGGAGTATATGTCTTGCATTCAAATTAGCACTGGGCAGAATACTGATACACAAGATAATTTGATGAGCATATACAGCAGGGGTCTCCAATCTTGGCAACTTGAAGACTTGTGGACTTCAACTCCCTGAAGTGATATACAGGTACTCTGATATACAGGTATTGCTCAACTTAGAACACTATACTTAGTTTGTATGGTGACTCCAGGTTACAATGGCATTGAAAAAATTGACTCATATGACGGTTGCAGCAACCTAGGGTCATGTGATCACCTTTTGCAATCTTCTTAATCGGAAAGCCAAATTCATTTGACAACTGTGTTCCTAACTTAACTGCAGTGATTCACTTTACAACTTGTAAAGTGGGGCAAAATAACTGTCTCGCTTAGCAACAGAAATTTGGGGCTCCAAAAGTTGAGGACTATCTACTTTGACTTGCTTTTCAGTTAGGTTTTTCAGAATCATTCTTCCAATTGGTATAATTTAATTTAAAGTTAAAAATCATTCTGATGTGTTTTTAAAAGAATGCACCTCACTTTTGGCCTATAACAAATGTTGGGAAAAACCAATTCAGCTGAATTGAAGAGTTATTTAAAAAGGCAACATTTCACACCATCCAATTGATGTTACTTGGTATCTGCTGTTGCATGCATTTGTATGTATAACAGACACACACACATAAACAGAAAAATGAAATCAAATACCCCTTTCCATTCTGCTACTATTCAAATCTTAAAGTTGATTACAATCACAGTTTAATTTAGTTTATTCAGCCTGAAATGGAGCTTAGTTATGTAGCATGAGGCTATATATTCTGCAATATTGGGACTGTCGATGAGTCAACAACAGATCAGAGGAGAGCTGCTGCGGGACAGATGACAGTTCTTTAAAAATTATGATTTAAATCAAGTTGATTTAAATCAAGCCTTTTTACTAGTGATTTAAAGTGTGATTTAAATTGACTTGATTTAAATCAAATCCACCTTGGTGAATCCCTTTGTTATATTTCATGTTAAAACAGGAGTATTCTATACCCAATTCCTCAGGAACGAATTTG